>LKUV01000084.1:0-264236 GCA_001414455.1 Hymenoscyphus fructigenus | reverse complement strand
GTGTCACGAATCACGTGTCAGCATGTGATGAGTAAGTCCAGACGGCGTTCTGACAGGACAAGATACTATTGAGTAGATATAAGATAGGAGAGTTGGCTAGAGTAGCTAGCCGATTCAAGGATTTCATTCGGCATAAGATCACGTGACAGATTGGGTCGCCTGGAGCGACGAGCTACCCAAGCGACCGGGTCGACTGGAGCGACTGGCGCTCCAGTCTACCCATGAGAAATGAAGGTTCTATATATGACTGGCACGTCTGCCATTAGATAGGAGCTTCATGCTCAACTTTACTTTAGTTTTCAATACATCTTGTTTTGACATCTTGAGTTCAAGTAACGAGTTTACCTTTGAGTAAACACCCGGCGCATCTGGACCTCTTATCTGCATAACAACCTTCGAGACTTAAGTTACCTTGTTACTTTCGGTACGGAAGTGAGTTTCGTTACAAACAGCTACTTAGGAATGTTGTAGTTTTAGACCAATATCTCGCTAAGCTAGCCTTGGAATCCCCTTTTGAGACTAGCATAAAAATGCTTGTAATCTCTTTCCCTAGACAGAATAAAAACATATAAGAAAAAATATTGCAAAGGTCTTGAAAATGTAAGGTAAGCCTCTCTTGTAAAATCATTGTACTCCTACATCTCTCCTGCTTCTCAAGGCTGTATCTCGCTAAGCTAGCCTTAGAATCCCTTTTTGAGACTGGCATAAAAATGCTTGTAATCTCTTTCCCTAGACAGAATAAAAATATATAAGAAAAAATATTGCAAAGGTCTTGAAAATGTAAGGAGAGCCTCTCTTGTAAAATCATTATACTCCTACATCTCTCCTGCTTCTCAAGGCCGTATCTCGCTAAGCTAGCCTCGGAATCCCTTTTTGAGACTAGCATAAAAATGCTTATAATCTCTTTCCCTAGACAGAATAAAAACATATAAGAAAAAATATCACAAAGGTCTTGAAAATGTAAGGTAAGCCTCTCTTGTAAAATCATTGTACTCCTATATCTCTCCTGCTCCTCAAGGCTGTATCTCGCTAAGCTAGCCTCAGAATCCCTTTTTGAGACTAATATAAAAATGCTTATAATCTCTTTCCCTAGACAGAATAAAAACATATAAGAAAAAATATTGCAAAGGTCTTGAAAATGTAAGGTGAGCCTCTCTTGTAAAATCATTGTACTCCTACATCTCTCCTGCTTCTCAAGGCTGTATCTCGCTAAGCTAGCCTTGGAATCCCTTTTTGAGACTAGCATAAAAATGCTTATAATCTCTTTCCCTAGACAGAATAAAAATATATAAGAAAAAATATTGTAAAGGTCTTGAAAATGTAAGGTAAGCCTCTCTTGAAAAATCACTGTGCTTCTACATCTCTCCTGCTCCTCAAGGCTGTATCTCGCTAAGCTGGCCTTGGAATCTCTTTTTGAGACTAATATAAGAATCCTTGCAAGCCCTTTCCCTAGATAAATTTAAAATAAATTGGAAAATATATTACAAAGGTCTTAGAAATGTAAGGTAAGCCTCTCTTGGAAAATCACTGCACTCTTACATCTCTCCTACTCCTTAAGGCAATATCTTGCTAAGCTAGTCTTGGAATCCCTTTTTGAGACTAGTATAAAAATCCTTGCAAGCTCTTTCCCTAGATGCATTTAAAATAAGTTAGGAAATATATCGCAAAGGTCTTGAAAATATAAGGTGAACCTCTATTAGAATGTTGTAGTACTTCTACCTTATACATTTACTAAAGCTTGATTTTATCTAGCTAGCGAGGACGAGAAAGACATGCTAGTAGCGTGCTATAATTAAGCGAGGGCCAGGGAGAGGCGTATAGTAAGAGAGAGCAAAGGACGAGAGATAAGAGAGAGAGATAAGTCAAGCTAGAGGGAATCTAATTATTATTTACAAGTAAGCTATTACATGATCTCTACTCCTAGAGAGTAATTTAAACGTTAAGATTCTTGACTTATATTCCTACAAGAGACTCTCTCTATGCTTTGTCCTACTGTCACAGCTACGTCACCTCAAAGTACTGGATAAGGCCTCTAGTAGACGAGAAGGTCTAGAGAAGACACGCTAAGGCCTTTCTCTCTGCCCAGGCTTTTGTAGGAGCAATGCCAAGCTTATGATGAGACAGGTGGCAACTCATACTCAGCTTATGAATGGTCAAGTAAGTAGTGCTAGGTAAGCTAGAGCAGACGTGGCAGCAGAAGCCAGCGTAAACCTTGAGCCCTGGGATCCGAGGGAGCCCTCTTGGTGGCACAACCAAGTCCTTAAAGGGACAGAGGTCGTAGGTTGTAAACTAGTCAAGCAGGGCCTTGAGGGGAGGGCCTTTCATCTGGTGAATGCTATTAAGGTAGTGGTACCACCCTGTAGGTTTGATAATTGACTCACAGGTGACGCAGAGCAGAATGCGATGCTCAGCAATATATTGAAACCCGTCTACCACTGCTGTGGTGCTAGTAGCTAGCGTTGGACGAGGTAGACAGTGCTTCTTTGACTAAGAGGACCTCTCATCGCTGCTCCGAGGGCTAGCTGGCCGCTTTGCGCCAGTTGCAGCCAGCAGGGGTGGCGCTTGTAGTGTAGGGTGGAGAGCTTGTGGTGTAGGGTAGAGAGCTTGTAGTGTAGGGTAGAGAGCTTGTGATGCAGGATACAGAGCTTATAGTGCAGGATACAGAGCTTGTGATGTAGGATACAGAGCTTGTGATACAGAGTAGGGAGTTTGTGGCGTAGAGTGGAGAGTGTGTAGTGTAGAGTAAACAGCTTGCAGAGTAGAGTTAAGAGCTTGTAGTGTAGAGTGAAGAGCTTGTGGTGTAGAGTCCAGGGCTGGCAGTGTAGAGGAGGGAGCTTGGGTAGCTTGGCTTACAATCTGCCCCTGGCAGTGGTCCTGGAAATACTGCTCGTTCTATTGCTGCCAGAGCGTCGAGAGGCGGTGGTACATTACTAGAAGCTCAGGCTGTAGGCGGGACAGCAGAGCCTTGTCGATAGCATAGTTGCTAAGAAGTATACAAGGATAGTGGCCAGCCCTGGCGGCAATCATGCTTATTACGCTACTTGCATCTGAGGGGTGATAGAAGTTAACACTCTGGATTAGCTCACTTATGTGTTGCTTAGCGATGGCGAGGGCGGCCTGGCAGTAGAGAGCCAGGGTCCAGGGGGTTAGAAGGTTGTGAGTAAGACGTCGGAGGATCTGAGAGGCCTGGGTAGACGAGAGGTACTTCTGTTGATAAGAAGGGTCAGGGAAGAGAAACTCAGTACTATAATATTAAGGCATCTGTAGCCAGCGGGCGAGGAAGTTAAGAAAGGGCCAGACATAGACAAGGTAGCGAAAGACACTTGTGCTAAGTGCTAGTGGAAGGTATCAGACAATGTAAAAGGCATAGTTATTCAAGGCTCGAGACTTGTTATAGCTAACAACAATAAGGATCTGGCCCTCTTGTATAAAGATATTCTGTAGCGTAACTTGAGTATTTGAGACTCGAATACTTCCTATCTCAGTACCTTGACCTAGCATACCTGCAGTGAGATAAATCACAGCAAACATCTTACTTGTGAGCTTAGTCCCTGCTTGGAGGTAGGCAGTAGTAGCCTCAGGAAGCTAGTGGCCTGCCTTTATAAACTGCTTCTGGCAGAAGGAGGAGGACCACGCCTGGCGGGAAAGCCCCTTGTATAACAAGGTGAGGTTATTCCCCTTATAGGTGAGAAAGGACTAGCCTGGGGTTACGTAGGTCAGGTTGTCTTTGATTGTAGCTAGGTCGACGACAGGCTGCCAGCCAAGCATCAGCTCGTCTACCTGCTCTATAGCCTGGGCTAGAGCTCGATGATATATAGCACAGAAGTCTGACAGCTGGATGTGACCCTCGTAGCTAATAGTAAAGAAGCAGCCGTCTAATGCCCAGGAGAGGTTGCCTGAGCTCCTCTCTTGCTTAATAATTGCCTTCGCATAGGCCTTGAGCTCAACTACCTCGCCAAAGGGGCCCTGACTCCCTCGAAGCAGGTACTTTGTCTGAATCTGCTCTAGGCGATCTTCTCGGCTAGGGTAGGTGTCGCGGGCAGGCCAGGGCATAGGCAGAGTAGTGTAGGCGTGCAAGAGCAGAGCATACTCAAGGAAGAGAAGCCGGGCCACCTATATTAGGCGCGTGAATAGAGGCGTAGAGTAGTAGGCTGCTCGGTAGGCAAGAGAGTGGGGGTGGATGCCTAGCACAGCAGTAAAGTGAATAAGAGTAGAGGAGGTAGTGTTATCTCCTGTAGGGTCGCGGTAGGTCTAGAATAGCATTAAGAGTTAGAAGACAGCCTCGCTAAGTCGGAGACAAGGTCCTGATAAGAGTGCAAAGCTAGACTACTTACCCACTTCCTCTTTGTTGAGTGTCTCTTCTTTGTCTTTGTTGTTGTCGTTGTCGTTGTTATTGTCGTTGTCTATCTCTTCTTCCTCTTTGTTGTCCTCCTTCTCCTCGTCCTCGTCCTCCTTAGCCTCCTTGTCCTTGTCCTCCTCCTCCTTGTCCTCGTCCTCCTCCTCGTCCTCCTCCTCGTCCTCCTCCTTGTCCTCCTCCTCCTCCTCCTTGTCCTCCTCCTCTATCACCTCTACTACTAGTGACAGTACCCACCTCATCTCGCGAACCTCCTGGGGCTGGAAGGTAAGGTTGTAGACCTGCTCCTGCTCTCGGGGGGGACAGGACAGGACCTGGAAGACATAGCAGAGGAACTGCTTCTATACTAAGACATAGCTTAGCTGGCTCTGGAGTGCCTGGAGGGGCCTCGCCCGGACGCCGTGCTTGTGGTAGGTAGTGAGCCAGCAGCGTCGTCGGTAGCTTGTGTGGGCAAGCGTGGCCCCAGCCTGCGCGAACATGTCGTCTACAGCTTGCATTAGTACCTAGAGCTGGGCCTCGTTGCTAGCGGGGCTCTGGAACAGCTGTCCCTGCCAGGTCCCGAGGTAGTAGTCCTTGTCCCTGCGTGACACAGGACCCAGCTTCTGGGCCAACGCGCTAATGATGTCCAGCGGCCGGCGCTAGAACTGGTCAGGCCACTGTGTGTGGCGGAGCCAGGGCGTCGTCTCGTTGTCCTCGAGGCAGGAGTGCTCCTGGCCGGCCTGCCAGACCTTGTGTGCGTGGGCGCGTAGGTGTGCGTCCTCAGCCGCCTCCTGGGCTCGGAGGACGTCGTCGTAGAGCATAGGCATAAGGTGGGTCATCGTAGCTGGCTTGTATCGATGGAGGGCTTGTGTAGACTCAAGAGATGTCGCAACACGTGCGCAAGAGAGAGAGAGAGCGAGGAGCTTACGCTAGCAGCTAGCACTAGAGGAGAGCGTGAGACAAGGCAAGGTAGAAGGGAAGAGAGTAGGGAAGGAGTAGCAATCACCTTTGAAAGAGTAGGCTAGGTCGACGGGAGTAGAGAGGTCAGCATCCCAAGCCAGAGTCTCTATCTGTAGCAGGTAAGAACAAGCGAGGGTTGTGAAGTGATTCCAAGATGTCTAGTAGTTAAGCAAGAGTGTTAAGCGAGAGTGTTAAGTGTTGTGAAAGGTGGTTCTCGTGGTTCTCGAGGTTCTTGAGAATCTCTATCTCAAGCAAGCCAGTCACGTCGGAAGCGTGAAGGAGGGTCGATGGCGCGAAGCCAAATCCCGCGTCTAAGAGCAAGACACGGCACAGCAGCGACGCCCCCGTGTGCCTGTCCCCGTCCCCCTTTTACGCGCGCGCGAGGTGCTCGGGGCGCTTAGACGACGGGCGCCAGGCGCGCGGCGGGACCGTCTGCTGTGCGGTGGTTTTTGGGGGGAAAACACGAGGCGCTCGGGTTTAGGGGCGGAAACACAAGGAGCTATACACACGGGTAGGGACAACCTACTAACCTCACTTAATGAATTAATTAACGACTTAATCAAGATCGACAACTAGAACTACAAACAAAGGCTTGAAAGAAAGAGAAGTTATAGACATTAAGTAAATCGTAGGAGAAAGAGTTATAGAGATCCTATAGAACTAGATGTCACAAACAGGACCTGGCTAAAAAAGAAGGCAGGCAAGTAGAGTAAACTTTCCCAAGAAGAAAGGAACTACTAACACAAGCAGAATTTATGTTACTTATGTAGCAAAACTAGCCACAGAGCAAGCGAATGTAGCTCGAAGAAGTAACCTAATCGAGGAAAGTAAGTTAATGCTACTAGCTACAAGGAAGTAGCAGTACTTAAAGGTAGACTACTCACAGAGAAGGAGTTGGCCAAGTATATTAGTATGTAAATCAAAGAAATTAAATCAGCGGACAAATCAGACAATCTGATCCTAGAGGAATACTATAGTACATGTTTAGACTCTATAGAAATCCTCCTACTTCAACAGCTTACAGCACTAGTCTAGGAATCTACTAGCGTAGACATTAGAGACACTTGGATATTAATGTACAGAGAGGAACAAGGGTATAAGTAGAGGGATCCACAGAACCTAGAACAGACCTTTCAAACTATATAATTATGCCTAGGCACACGCCTAAGGTTTGATTTAAAATATGTCACCTAATGGTTAGGAGAAGGCCTAATTAGTTTAACAAGTATTAGTATAATCCCACAAACAACATTTGTAGAAAGGACATGCTTTGACCTAGCCAAAACAATTATTCCTATAGAGTATTTGTTAGAATCATCTAGCTCATCGGAGACAGGTAACTGAGAGGCAGTAAGCAAGAACCTAGAAGTAGGAGAAAAATAGACATTTATTAGCACCTACATAGATAGAAACCGTTGGGCACAAATCAACGAAATCAAGCCTGACTTCTAGAGCCTATATACATCGCAAGAGGACAAACCAGTACCCCTAGACGAATATAAAGTAGTATTTGCTAAGAACTGTTGAATTACCTTTTGAAATCTCTGTTCAGGAAAAGAGACATTAGAACTCATGTATAGATAGTGTCCCAAGGGCAACATTTACTGCCAAGACTCTAAGGGTTCTAGGTCTTAACAACCTAAGGAAGGAGAACAATAGATAGTAATCCAGCTAGTCAACAGAACTAGTACCTAGAAGCTAGAACAACCTCTTAGAATCACTGGATTCAAACCAAGGTTTTTAGTAACACTACCTGAACTAGACTCTAATAAGTATTGTTAGGTAGGAGAAGTGTATGAAGTAGTCTACTCAGATAAAGAGAAAGTAGTTTTTAGAACACTAGAAGAGCTAGATGAGCTCCTGTTTAAAATCTTTCCTATTAAGTAACAAGAAGCTTGCACAACTTCAGGAGAGAGTTAGTTATATATAACTACAACAATCAGGGGAAAGAAACTCTAAATCATAATTGATTCTAGAGCTATAGGCAACTTTATTTCCCCCTCAGCTATACAGAAGCTAAACGTCCCAGTCAAAGGAATAACACTATACAAACTTACAGTAGTTGATAAGACAGAGGTAGAATACTAAGAAGGTGTTGTTAACTAACAGACTATACCCACAAAAACACAAATCAAAGGACACTGTTTAGACACATAATTCAATATCATAGATATTAGGAAAAAGGACACAATACTTAGAATGCCTTAGATTAGGGAACACAATCCTAACATTGACTAGAAGGAAAAGGAGATTTCCTTCAGCTAATGTAATTGTAAGCAGCTGTGACTACAAGGCTGGAATAAGGTTAGCACTACCTTTTCTAAGTCACCTAGACACCTAGCCCAGGGTCCTCCACAGGTTAGCAAGA
This sequence comes from Hymenoscyphus fructigenus, assembly GCA_001414455.1. Lineage (NCBI taxonomy): Eukaryota > Fungi > Ascomycota > Leotiomycetes > Helotiales > Helotiaceae > Hymenoscyphus > Hymenoscyphus fructigenus. Next base: position 256,575 of record LKUV01000084.1, on the reverse strand, counting down.
CAGCTAATAACAAAATACCTGTGTAGTATAGAGAATTCACTAAATTATTTAATAACCTAGAAGACATGTGTGCCTTACTGAAACATTAACTATAGGACAACAAAATAAAATTAAAAGAGAGTCATGACCTTAGGAAGCAAAGGCTTCAACTACACACATAGGGCAACTTACAAGTAATAAACAAGTATGTTAAGGAAGAAATCAAGAAAGGACACATCTAAAAGTTAGAGTCTTCTATCTGTTCAAATATACTTATAGCATACAAGAAGGACAATCTAAACAGAAGAGTTTGTGTTAACTACTGAGAAGTTAATAACACAACAGTTAAGGACACTTACCTATTGCTGACCGGCTAATACCTACAGGACAGGATAGGTTAGGCAGTTTAATACACGAAACTAGATTAGAGAAGGGTCTTTAACTTAATTTAGATTAAGGAAGGTAATGAATGAAAGACTACATTTGTCTTACTATCAGGTCTTTATAAGTACACAGTAATGCTGTTTGGTTTAACGAACACACCTGCTACATGTCAAAGACAGAACAATAGTATACTAGAAGATCTTCTAGGAGTAACTACAATATGTTACCTAGACAATATTCTAGTATTCTCAAAACAAGAAGAGGACTATAAGGAGTATGTCAAAGAAGTCTTGAGAAGACTCATAGCAGTAGACTCTTGCCTTAAGCTATCAAAATACAAGTTTAGAGTAACTCATACAACGTTCCTAGGGTGTTTGATCACTCTAGGGCAGGTGGAAGTCAATCTAGAAAAAACTAAAGACGTCAAAAGTTAGCTAACGCCACAAAACGTTAAGGACGTCTAGTCATTTCTGGGATTCGCTAACTTCTGCTAACAATTTATTAGGGATTACGCTAAGCTAGCTAGTCCACTAACGAGCCTAACTCGAAAAGGCATTGATTTCTAATAGACAGAGGAAGCTGAAGAAGCTTTCCAGGAAATCAAGAAACAATTCACAGAAGAACTAATTCTTCAAAGCTACAACGCTAGCAAACCAAGCACTGTTGAGACCAATGCCTCAAACACAGCAGTAGGCACTGTACATCTTTAACTAGGAAAAGAAGGTAAACTTATACTAGTAGCATACTTTTCCAAGAAAATAGATCTAGCACAGCAGAACTATAGGATATATAACAAGGAACTTCTCGCTATAGTTCTAGTACTCAAACACTAGAGGATATATCTCTAGAATGTAAATCACTAAGTTACTGTACTGTCAGATCACAAGAACCTTAGAACATTTACTACTATACAAGAACTCTTGAATAGAAGACTTGCAAGGTAGGCAGGAATCTTAGGAGGTTACAACATCGTGATCTAACATGTTAGCGGAACAGTTAACCCTCGAGCCAACGCTCTCAGCCAAAAGCCAGGCTACAAAGGAGATAAAGAGTACAAAAAGATCACAATCTTAAAGACTCTAGAAAATGGAGACCTAGCTCTAGCTATACACAAAATAGCAACAACAGGAACTAACAACTCCTGGACAGAAAAGATATAGGAAGCCTAGGAGATAGAGCAACTAGCTCTAACTAGGCAAGGACAAAATAGTAAAGGACGGTACATAAACAGTAAACTACATGTCTCTAAATCCTACACAAAGGAATTTGTCAAAGAATACTATACTACTCTAGCACATAGTCACCAGGGAGTTCGTCGAACCCTCTAGCAGATTAAGCAACACTACTGTGTCAATCACCTATCAGCAGTAGTCAAGGAAGTAATAGCAGAGTGTAATACCTGTACCAGGAACAAGGCTTCCCGCCATGCACCTTATAGACAGATGAGCACTACTCTGATACCACAGATACCTTAGAGATCTATATCATAGGATTTTATAGTCAAGCTACTGAAATCCAAAGACCTAATGACAGGAGTCATATACAACTTGATTTTAGTTATTGTTAAACAACTCACGAAGTATATAGTTCTTGTACTATATATAGAAGCAAGTACAGCAGAACACCTAGCCTATGTGTTCCTACGAGAAGTAGTCGCTCTACATAGTCTACCAGAAGAAATAATCTCAGACAGAGACAAGCTCTTTACCTTGAAATTCTAGACAGCCCTCACAGAAAGACTAGGTGCGAAAAGGAAGCTGTTAACAGCCTTTTACCCCTAGACAAATAGAGGAACTAAACAAATGAACTAAGTCATCAAAGTATACTTAAGATATTATGTGAACTACATACAAGACAACTGGGTTGAACTTCTGCCACTGGCACAGTTTGCCTACAATAGTTCAACAACAGAAACCATGCTAGTCACACCATTCTACGCCAACTATAGGTATGAATTAGTAGCTTATCAAGACTTATTACAGAGTACTGTCGATAACGACAAAGCAGGATTACAAGACCACGAACTCAGAGAATTATACAAGAAGCTTGTAGAGCAACTTCAGTTTGTGGCAGAATGTAATACACACTACTACAACAAGCGACGTAGTTAGGAGCTAATGTTAAAAGAGGGAGATAAAGTCTATTTGGTCAGAAAAAACATCGACACTAAAAGACTAAGCAGTAAACTAGACCACAAAAAGCTCAGACTGTTCAAAATCAAACACGTCAAAGGACCTTTGAATTATAAACTCGCGCTACCAAAGACTATGAATATCCATCTAGTATTCTATATATCCTTGCTCAAACCAGCACCACTAGGAGCACTACTAGCCTCACTCACAGAAATCCAACCTGTCAACCCTAATACAGAATACAAAGTCGAGAGGATTCTTGACTACAAGGTTGTCAGAGGACAGGTTAAGTACCTGATTAAGTGGTTGGATTACCTACACTCAGAGAACACTTGGGAACCAAAAAGGGGTCTCACCTAGTACTGGGAGGAACTTCAGGAGTTCTACCACCGAAACCCAGGCTTGCCCACATCTCGTGGTCAGCTGGGAAAGACGAAAGAAAAGATGGGTCAGGACCTAGGTCGAGGGCGGGGTTAGAAACGGCAGGGTTAGGAAGGGCTGCTAGCCTGGCTGCTTCTTCCTCTCTCTGTTCTCTCTCCTTTTTCTCCTCTCTCTCTTTCTCTTTAACAGTGTCAAGTTCGTCGAGCGTCCGCAGTCCCCGCCGGACTATGTCAATCCCACGCTTGCGCAATTCTTGTTGACGTTGCTCAAGCTCGCGGACACAAGCTAAACCAGCTATGGCTGCTTCAAAAGCCATATCTCTTTCAAACTTTAAACACTCCTCCTCAAGACGAATGTTCTGAAGGTTATCGTTGGATAACTAGAGGGCATTATACCTAACACCTCGACGAACACACTCTCTGCACTTTTGCGACTTGTTGTTTAGAACAAAGCATTTTCAATTATACTAACGACAGTTGGAACAAGGCATAATTTTGGAACTATATGCTTGAATAGTTTCGAAGAGGAGGGTGTGCTGTTTATATTTCTGTGCTTTGGAGGAAATAATAAAAGAAGAAAGGCCGATAGCCTTCTGACAATATTTCTTAGGTTGTACTTAAGCGTGAGGACACGCTAGGCTAAGAAGAGGATAGTATCACAAATCATGTGCCAGCATGTGACCAGTGAAGACCAGGCAGCGCCCTGACAGGTCAAACACATCCACAGGAACCTACAGCCTGAGGGGATCAGTTAGACTAGCTAAACGATCCAAGGATTTCCATGCTATAGTTATCACGTGACACCGTCACATGACCGTTGGAGCTTGCAGGAGCTTGCATTGGAGCTTAGGGATCTAGGGCTCCTCCGGGGCTCCATGAGAATGAAGGCTCTATATATGACTAGCACGTCTGCCATTAGATAGGGGCTTCATGCTCAACTTTACTTTAGTATTCAATACATCTTGTTTTGACATCTCGAGTTCAAGTAACAAGTTTACCTTTGAGTAAACACCCCAGCGACCCTTACTTCCTACTGCGACCAAACCGACGAAGACCTAGTCACACTTGTTAGACCTGTGAGTTTGCAATTCGTTACAACCTGGATGCTCCCTATCTCTGTGCCTCGACTAGGCATGCCTGCAGTGAGATGAATTGCAGCAAAGATCTTACTTGTGAGCTCAGTCCCTGCTTGGAGGTAGGTAGTAGTAGCCTCAGGAAGCCAGTGGCCTGCCTTCATAAACTGCTTCTGACGAAAGGAGGAGGACCACGCCTGGCGGGAAAGCCCCTTGTATGACAAGGCAAGGCTATTCTCCTCATAGGTAAGGAAGGACCAGCCTGGGGTCGCATAGGTCAGGTTGTCTTTGATTGTCGCTAGGTTAATAGCAGGCTGCCAGCCAAGCATCAGCTTGTCTACCTGCTCTATAGCCTGGGCTAGGGCTCGATGATATATAGTACAGAAGTCTGACAGCTGGATGTGACCCTTGTGGCCAATAGTAAAGGAGCGGCCGTCCAAGGCCCAGGAGAGGTTGCCTGGGCTCCCTTCTTGCTTAATAATTGCCTTTGCATAGGCCTTGAGCTCAACTACCTCGCCAAAGGGGCCCTGACTCCCTCGAAGCAGGTACTTTGTCCGAATCTGCTCTAGGCGATCTTCCTGGCTAGGGTAGGTGTCGCGGGCAGGCCAGGGCATGGGCAGGGTGGTGTAGGCGTGCAAGGGCAAGAAACAACCAATAGACATCCTCGCAAATATATGTTTTAGCTGGTCGCCCCCTTGTTACCTATTTATATAATCGGAATACAGCAAGCACCCTATGATAAGCTGCTCTAATTTGATTCGCAAATCCTCTCTACAGCCTCGAAAAAATGGTCTGATGTACAGGTATGAGCGCAAGCCACATCCAATGTTTTATATTTTTAAACTTCAGCTGTATGTTGAGCTCTCGCTCTTCCTGCGTGAGGCTGGATTGGATCCGCAGTATAAATGTTACTATGCCATGATCCTTGAGTGACACTTGTAAGATCTTACGAAGTCTGCAAAGATGTCTTCGAACGAACCAACAGTTACTAGTGTCGATGCCACAAACTTCCCTGCTCCCTCAGGCACAAAAGTCGCTACGAATAAAGACACTATTACTTCTGAACAAAAATATCCCATCGTGCAATACGAGTCTTTCTACTACTAGCCGTTGTCATACGTGGATAATCGCGAGTCCTTTGCTATTGTAGTTACCACAGGCTCAGTGAGCAGCCCTAATGTCATCAACACTTTCGAAGCTACGGGGGGGCAGTATATTCAGTCGATTTCAGTGTATTCTAATAATGATACAGTTGTGTTCATAGGCCAGCAAAACGTCGGGCCTTCAGTGTCGTGGAGCCAGTTGGCTGTAGAGGGGAGCTCAGGGAATTCGAACTCAGCAACTTCAGCTGCGCCGACGACACTCTCTACTTCTACTACCTCTAACACACTTACATCTTCTACTTCAACTTCAACTTTAACGCCTGCTGCTTCAACGAGTTCTTCTTCTTCCTCTGTACTTCACGGCGGTGCCATCGCCGGTATAGCCATCAGCTCAATTGCCGGGGCAATCATCTTCATCATCCTTGCAAGATGGCTTTACAAGAACAACCCAACAACACGACGACTCCTGTCCTTCGGAATACCACCAATAACACAAGATGAAGCAGCGATCAAGAAACAAGATGAATTGTATCAAGACATTTTGGAGAGAAAGAGGGCTCAGGAGAAAGCAGCTAAGAGAAAGGACTCGATCGAGGCTGCTGAGTCGGCTAGTCAGCTGCAGAAGAAGAGTACTGTGGTGGAGAGTGAAGAGGTTAGTAGAGGAACTCGAGGAGGATCGGTGATGACAGGAGGCCTAGGAGGGTCGTTGGTGATTCCTGCGGATAGCACGGTGCTTTCTGGGGGGACAAATCCGACTGAGGCGGCTCCGCGTCCATTTTGAGGAGATTTTGAGAAGATGGGGATTCAGGATTGGATTTGGATTCGGGTTCGGATCTAGATTGTTCTAGTTCTTTTATTTCCTTCTTCTTTTCTTTTTCGTAAGGAAGAGAGGCAAGTTGAAGAGGCAAGCTAATACCAAGAGAAGGATGCAGCAAGAGAGAAGTCAATCTCATTATATAGTAGTTATGTTAATATAGACAGCTTTCACTCACTCACCCAATGCCACATTCAACCTCTTCAACCACTTATCCGCCCAAACCCCATACTCCCTCCCCTCCTCCCTCACCATCACCTCCCTCTAAACCCCTAACACCCTCCTCGCCTCCCTAACCTCAGCCGCCAACCCCGCCCTCTCCCTCGGCCTCGCCCTCCCCCCTCCCTCCTTCTCTTTCCCTAACACAGTCTTCTCCTCAACCAACACCCTCCTAGCCTCCACAACTGCTTTATCAAACCACGCCCTATTTCCCCTTCGCCCATCCCCTATCCTCTTAGCAATTTTCAACGCTTCATTGACACAAGTTTGTGCTTTGGAAACACAGGAAAGTTGTTCTGGTGGGGGGTCTTTTCAGGCGTGTGAAAGTTCCCGGAAACATTCGGCTTGGCCGAGCCAGGCGGCTATGAGGCCGCGGTTGTAGTGAGGGATGCATTTTTTGGCTACAGAGATGGCGGAATTGTAGCGTGTGAGGGCGGAGGAGAGGAGGGTGTAGTCTTGTCTTTGGTGGTTGTTTTTGAATGCTTCAACGTAAGAGTAGGCTGAGGTTATGAGATAATGTGTTTGTTCATGGACGATCATGATAGAGAGGTTTGGTGGCATAGATATGAGGGTGGAGAGTGCTGTGGAGGCGTTTTCGAGAGCGAGTTCGCTAAAGAGGAGGGTAGTGTACAGAAAGTTTGGGTTGGGGGCTTTTTGGGCAATGTTTTGTTGCAGCGTTGCCTGGAGTGAAAAGTTGTCCTTGAGCCAGGGGAACAGGTTTGAGCTGAGTTTGCAGGTGACATAGGAGTTTACTGGTGTAGCAAGGAGTGAGGGGTTTAGTTCGAGATACTGGATATTTTGGTCTGCGCCGAGGATCTTTCTCAACAGACTGCTGTCATGGCTGCTCACAAGCCAACACACATTTTTGCATTTCTGGGAGATATACCTTATCTGTGCTAGGAGCTGTTCCAACCCCTCTTTGATTGCCCCGATAGTGTCAACAATCAAGTAAACTCTTCTCGTTGCTAAGTCGAGGAGCATATTCATTAGAATCTCTGACAGGGTAAAAACAGAGTTGGAATCTTGGTCACAGGATCTGGATTCAGGGAAAGAAAGTTGTTCGAGATGCTCCTTTAACGAGTCCTTTTGTAGAACAAGGAGGTGAATGAGTCCTTTAAGCACGGTAGTTGCCTATGGGAGGGTTTTCATGTCATTGCGTTCACAGAAAAAGTACGCTCCTATCTCACACTCCTCCATCTGTTTCTGGGTATTCGAAATTCCAGGTAATAGTCTGTTAACAACACTAACAAGCAACATTGTCTTCCCTGTCCCGGAGTCGCCTTTTATCCACAGTAGCTGGCTGTGAGGTTTCTCGCGCCAGGCAATGAAGAAATCGTGCGAGAAGATCCAGTCACTGCAGATGGGTAGGTGAGGGCCTCTTTCGTACTCGATAGCTGCTTTGTCTGCTTTGGGGTTTGTGTGGCGAAGGAAGGAGACCGCGCGCTCGATGGAGGAGATGGAGGTGCTGGACACTGATTGATGATTAGCAGGGTCAATGTGAGATCTGGGAACGAGAAAGGGTGAAGACTCATAGGATAGAAAATAAACATTGAATAACCACTTCCCCGACGATATTATATATCAGTTATCACTAGTAGTACTTATACTACAAAGCTCCAGCAAATATCTCCAAAACAAAGACACCTCTTACGTTCTCACTAATTCTTACCATGAAAATTTATATCTCCCCCAATTTCATAGAACGCGGCCCCCATAGCATTCTTCATAGTCCCTCCTCCAGTGTTCGCGATATTGTGTCCATTCCCACTATGCGTTTGATTAAGCACACCTGTCTCTTGCAGGATCGAATCCAGCATCTTCTCCATCTCTTGAATCGCATCCCCCAACTCCTTCACCTGTTCCTCACTCGCCGTTCTCATTAAATTATCACAAGCAAGCACCTGAATATCCTTTAAAATCCCCTCCATTAACCCCTCCACCTTGTTCCCCCTCACAGCTGTCCCCGCAGCCTTTTTATATTGGTTGAACCAGCCATCATCCTCTTTTCGTATAACTTTCTTGAATATCTTTTGGAGTTTCTCGGCCTTCTCCTGACAAGCTTTCATGAGAGACTCTACTTCTTCTTCCTTTTTGTCGTCATTGAGTTTTGCTGCCTGTGTCTTGGCATTTTGGAGGATACGTAATATGAGTAGAAGGCGGGAAGCTGCTTTGCGGAATACTTCAGGTTGACCTTTCGCATCTTTGGCTGCATCGTATGTCGTTTTGGTAGCGTCGATAATAGTGATTACCCTGGAAATGAGGCCAATGACGAGACCAGCTTCTGCACCAGCCATGATGAATGAACTAGAACTCTGACATTAGTATTTGAATGATATGGAACCCAGTTGCTTACTTTTGTCAGTTATGCGCCTGTAATCTCTCAACAACTAGAAGGGAGGTTTTTTCAGGGCTCGAAGGTTTAATGACTGCCGATCGAGAGAGACAAACTTTATGTCTGTCTGCTGATAAGGCACACCCCTCCCTCAATACGTCCCGCTGGCAGAGTTCAGCTCCTCACCTACCCTTGTAAGGCTGAGTACGAATAACCAATCTAGTCTCGATATCGCGAGGATTTTTCGCCATTAGGCATATCTCAAAGCAAGAGGCTGGATTAGGCTGAGGCTTGCATAAGGAAGAGGTATTGAGTGTGCTCCCTGGAGGCACCAATATTTGACGCTTTGCAGGGGTTTCTAAGCCTACCAAATCTCTCTAAGGGATCCAAGATAACAAAGGTGTTGATAGGTACGGTGATATCTGTACAAGAAAGCCTGTTGTTATTTCTGCAGGCAGCAAGGCAGAAACGAATTCAGCCTAGAGGGCTGACTGGAGGTCTGACTTCAAGGCAGAATAGAATTGATGGGTTATATAATTAGGAGTTTATCTTTGGAGAAATAAAATTCAAGGAAATTAAGTCTTTCATTCTTGCTTCTTGGAAATACATCGTTGTGAGAAGTACTGCATTCCAACAATTTGAAACCACACCTTTGAGTTGTTCGAGGTCTGGCCTCTCACAGGCGGCGCTGGAACCGGTTGGGCCACCCCGTATGGCGGAGCCAGGGCGTTGTCTCGTTGTCGTCGAGGCAGGAGTGCTCGTGACCGGCCTGCCAGACCTCCTGGGCGCGGGCACGCAGGCGCGCGTCCTCGGCCGCTCCTAGGCCCGGAGGACGTCGTTGTAGGGCGCGGGGTAAGCCATCGTGGTCAGCTGTTTGGGATCTGGAAGAGAGAAGTAGTCGCGCTAGAAGAGAGAAGCAGTTGCGATGTAAGAGAGAAGCAGTTGTGATGTAAGAGAGAGAGGAGCTTCAGCAGTTAGCTAGCTACTAGAGGAGCGTGTCAGGCTAGACGAGGCAGAGGGGAAGAGAGAGGAGGCTCACAAGCGAGGGACCAGGCTCAGTTGGCAAAGGTAGAGTGGCCTTGTGAGCGAGAATCAAGATCAGGAGTTAAGGAAGAGTGAGAGTTGAGAAGTGATTCTAAGCTGCCAAGTAGGTAAGCGAGAGCAGCGAGCGTAGAGAAGAAGAATGATGATGATGATCTTTGTCGAATCTGTGTCTTGTAGCTCGTTAGTCAAGGAGGTAGCGCAGGGAGAGGATAGATGGTGAGAAGCGCGTTCTCTTGCTCTTGCTTGCTCTCTCTCTCTCTCTCGCGTGGTGGCCGGGGCGCCAGGCGAGAAGCGAAGCGAGGGGGCACGTAGGGGCACGCGAGCCAGCGGAGGGGGGGCGCACGAGCCAGCGGGGGGCGGGTTCGTCCTTTCCGACGCCAAAAAGAGCGCAAGAGGTCCTTCTGGAGGGCGACCCAGGGCACGCCATAGGGATGTAGTAGTAGTAGTATCGCCTGTACGAAATTTGCCCTGATTCTTCGCTTGAAATAAACCCTTGGAGTTCAGACAGTGGTACCAAATCATATATACTAAATCAAAACTATATACATGTTCCTTCTCTTACTCAAAGCGTTCTTTTTTCCTCCATTTCTATCTATGTGCTAAGCTTATTGCCGCGTGTCCACTTATCCAAGAGTTCCTATATTCCACACTGCCAGTGATAATGTTGTCTTTTTGGAATGTTATTTCCCAAAACTACCCTAGCAGAGTAGCACATTCTAGTACTATTAACAGCACCATTCGTTGAAATCGTTTGATTCCGTTGCTCTGCTGCTGCCCCATCTAGAAGCCAATACTTGAGTATTGCTCTTGTCTATTCTTGACTATCATCGTAAAGTTTTCCCAGCAAATATAAACAGTGATGGATTGCTTCGCTTGGAACTGCTAGCAAGTTTTCAAGGAGCCAGAGATTGATTCGATCTATCTTTGAAGCTTCCAATTTAATTCTTTCTCCCTCAAACCCTTCTCCAGGTGCTAGATCATTCTCTTCTTTCTTCTCAGTGCTCGGCTGCTGAGGTAGCTCCCATAGAGTTGTTGAGCTATACCCTTCTCTAACTTTTAAGATAATATCTACATCGTTGACATTTTGTCCCTCTCTCCAACAAGCCTCTCTAATTCTGGCAACTTCGCTTTCCAAGCAGTGGAAACCCTTTGTTGAAATCATCTCGAGGTCATGAAGGCTCTTATCTTTTTCTGTCTTTTCAGAAAAGAGCCAACGCAGACTAGAAAGCCCCTCGTGTGACATTTGCATTGCAGAGCGAACAAGAATAAGTTGTATATAGGCATTCAATTGAGGAGACAGACAACATCCCAGTTTTTCGAGAAATAAGCTGTCCAGTTCCTTTGGATCAGACTCTTTAGTGAAGGTTTCCGGAAAACTGATATTGTTATGCATCTGCTTTAGATGGTAGCGAAGGTTGCTATATCGTGGAAAAGAATTGCCCGGAACATAATTTTCACAGTCCTTATAAGTACACAGGAAAGGACTGTTCTCTTTCCAATGTATGTCATGCTTTCTAGTCTCATGAATCTGTAGAGCAGTAACTGACATAAAGCGTAGTTTACACTCGACATTACCACAACTATACAAATCCAGGGATTGCTTAGTAAATATTAGCCCTAAAATGCCTCCGGTTTGCTGAAATGATTGGGTGATAGTATCTGCCTCAATGTAAGGAATAGGCCTGCGACTGCTGTGGGAGCTGAAAGACTCATGTCAGGAACCTAGTGCTTGCTCTATCTGATTCAAACTATCAGCAATACTACTGATACTAGCTGATCTCTTGTCTAGTCCATCTTTGGGACCATTGATAGATTTAGCAAAAGCTGATTTTTGAGAGGCTACCTGTTCGATTTTCACTGAGATCTTGTCAAGAATAACTGACTGATCAATATCTATGTGTCTTATTAAAAGTGTTAATGAATGCCAACGCATAGAGAGAAAGGCTAGCTTCTCACCTTCCAATGACTAAGAGCTTAGTAGAAATGTTATTTTTGTGATTCTCAATCTCCTAGTAAATATCTATGATTTTCTTCTTCTCCAACACAATTAGAAATTTTCGAAAGCTAGCTCTTGTCCCTGTCCCAGACATTTTAGTTATTGGCTGACAAGCACAAGCCTTTTCCAACCAAATACCAACATCCTTCCCACAGTCCTCTATTTGAATCTGTAAAGATGCAAGGATGTTTCTATCCAAATCTGCATTCGTTGAATCTTCTAGCTTCTTCACAAGGCCACGAACATCTTCATGGATCTGGACAAGTGTATTCAGAGCTTTCAGAAACCTTCGAATTGAATTAGAAGCTTCTAAACAATCTTGGTAAAACACATGTAATTTAATAATACTTTCAATGGTTTGTCCAACCAAGCTGACAATCCCTGCAACGCTGGCGATTGTAGTCACAGCCTCCATTGGGTAAAGCAGATGGGCGTCCTAAATTTCATACAGACATATGTGTGATTTTTTCCCAAGAGAAATAGCAAAGTAGTGAAAAACTAAATACTTAATACCCTCATAATAAAGGTTGCACAAGGCTCCGCGACTTCGCCTCAGAGGTGGATTATCTACATGTATTACTGAGGCAAACCTATATGCAGCTAATAGGCTAAATACCATGGCTTCACTAACTCAAGATGCTTTTCCCTTTTTTTTCCTCGCTTACTAACTGACATTTTTTAGAGTATATTTTAACTAATATTTGATTTGATAACCTAAATTCTTGAGCCTAGCTATTACAGTACAAGCCCGCCATCAATCTCAAACAAGTGATACGAGAAAGGATCATCAATCATCAATGGTATGCGAGGGCATCTGCATGCAAGGCAAGGGTAATAATCAAGGGTGATAGACAGGGGTTATATGCAAGGGCTGTAGAGGAGGGTTATATATAGAGTCATTCTTATCCATGGACCAAATGTTGGCTATTTTTAACAAGATCACTAGTATAATTTAAGCCAATCAACGTTGAAATCTAGACTAAATTTTAGTCCTGAATCATGATCTTATTAGTCCAACTATAACAAAGCAACCAATAGAAACCCTCTACTATATAAGATATAATTTCCTGTGCTGCTCAGCAGCGGTGTCAGTCGTGTACTGGCAGTAGAATACTGCAGTAAAATCATGACTTTTTAATACTACAGTAAAGTGAATAGTAGTTAATAAGTTTCGAGAGCATATTTTTACTACATGTGAGGGTTGGAACCCATGATAGAGGCTCGGGCTATGCCCTCGCTAAGCACTGTCAGTTTCGCTAAGCATTGACCAAAGTCCTAGATTAGATAAGTACTTTTTTTAAAGGGAAAAGAGGTTCTTTTATACATCTTTTCTCGCCAAGAGTAATTGTAATCACTACACTAAAGTGCTTGCAACGTTCGTGTGTTTCGAGTACGTGTGAGATCCTCGATTTAAGGCAAAATCAATTACGGAAAGCTACTTTACTTCCTAGCACGATTAAAAAATAGTCTCTCTATAGAATAGAATTATTTTTGTATCATTAAAAAGCCTTAAGTTAGGGTTTGTTTTAGAGCATATATACATATGATTCCGATGAGAACTCATAATGTAATGATTTAATTTCTAAGAAATGAACTGTATATAAATTTCTATTAGGAAGATTTCCTAGAGTATTTCAAAAAAAGATTAATCTTAATAGCTATTAAATTAAGCTCACAGTAAGTTGGGAAGCTTATATAGCCTGTGCGAGATGAAAACTTGTTTAGAAATCCAACAACACTAATGACTATTATAGCGTAACGAAACTTACTATCTGACTAAGATAACTGGTCTCGAAGATTAGTATGTGATATAAGGTATAGGTGTGCTGGGTTGTTTACTTGGAAGTGAACTCTATTAGAAAATCTTTTTTCATGTTCTGATCGAAATATCTGCCAGAAAACTATTGCTATTATGAACTCTAAATACACTAGACAATAAACAAGTAATTAAATTACTTAACGTAAGTTTCAAACGTTGAATTTATTAAAAATGAAACAAGAAGTCGAAATCACAAAATCTGCCCTCAGAGATCTAAAACTATTTCTCGACAGACAAAGTAAAACAATCTTTACTCTCTGCTTGTTTAATTTTGAACCTCATGTTAGCTTCATGTCAATATGTTGTGAAGGAACAAGTGCAAGTTCAAGGACAATTGCAACTTGGGTGAATACATTAATTACAAGTGGGGGAGGAGATCTTAAGGAAACTCTAGCTTTAAGGGAAATATTATACATCTTCATAAAGTGATGCCATTTACAAAATGGGTCACATGATCAGAAACCCTGACATATGTTCCTTCCCCTCTCAAGATCCTCTATCTTTTTCTGCAGTTGCTTCCAGAGTTGTCAGTAGTGTGCACGTACTAATGGTATGGCAATAAAGTGGGGTTACAATAATTAATTTATACACTATTGGCACCCACTAAGTAGATTTTGCACTGAAACACTGTATTATTAGTATACGGTTGGCATGTCTAGAGATTAAAGCATATATCGTAATATATAGTGTAGTATTTTGATTGCTAAACATCTTAAATTTAAGTTTTTTACCCTGGATTTCTATTCTACTTTATTTCCAGCCGCAATTCTTGCAACTATATAGCACAGCAACTAGCCCTAAATATATGCAGCTTAATAGCGAGGTTTATAGCCTTAGCTTAATAGAGTATTTTTAAAAAAGAATTATATAAATAGCTCTTAAATTAAGCTCAAGAAATGCTATCTAAGTAAGAGTGATAAAAGTAGGCTGTGCGAGATGTTGAACTTCAACAATACCACAACCAAATATATTAACAACACCCCTAATTTAATAGCTATATGTCACGAATCACGTGTCAGCACGTGACAAGTAAGTCCAGACGACGCTCTGACAGGACAAGATACTATTGAGTAGTTATAGATTATGGGGATTGGCTAGAGTAGCTAACCGATCCAAGGATTTCCTTTCACTATAGTCACGTGATGTTAATGTAGGTCGACTTCTCGCCTAGGCAACAAGTGTCAAGGGTTGCACCCGTGGAGTAAGTCTTGGAGTACTCTAGCGACGTATGCACGTGACCTTGCTTGGCATTGTAACGCATAGACCTCTGACAGAACCTTCGAGAGTACTCTTGGTAGAACTCTCTAGAATGTATAGACTGTGTATATAAGATAGTAAGGACTCGACGATAGAGAGGATAATCGAATCTTCTTGTACATAGACACCTCTGTAGTTCAATTCACAGCATTTGCTACAAGTCCTGACAACAAGTCGACATTCGACAAAGTCGCGAGTCGACATTGTCGAAGGATAAGAATGAAGGTTCTATATATGAATAGCACGTCTGCTATTAGATAGGAGCTTCATGCTCAACTTAGTTTATTCATCTATTTATCTTGTTTGACTTCTTTGATACAAGTAACGAGTTTACCTCTGAGTAAACACCCAGCGCACCTAAGCCTCTTCTTGCAAACTAATCTTTCGAGACTTAGTTACCTTTGTTACTTCGGTAGAGTTAGTTTCGTTACACTATAATAGCTTAAACTAGTGCATTCTAATGCTCTTAATATGCTATTTTAATATATAAGTTTAAAATAAACTATTTAGAAAAGAGTTAGTTAACTATATATCTCAAGAAATAAAACCTAGAGAAATATATATTAAATTAATTAATTAGAAATCAAATCACTACATTATAGGTTTTGATTAGGACAATATATATATTAGCTTAAAAGATTACTCTAATCAAGGGCTTTTTGATAATATAAATTTCTTTAAATTTTATCGAGAGACTATTCTTTAATCGTGCTATAAGTAAAGTAGCTTTTCGTGATTAATTTTGCCTTAAATCACAAATTCTATATATTCTATTATATATAGATAAAATAAGCCTAGAACTTTTAAGTACTTTAGTATAGTGATTGTAATTACTTTTAGACTTAAAAAGTTATATATGTGACAGTTCTGACCGTCACATGCCATTCATATCACGTAGCTCCCTTAGCGAACTATATCTTGTATTTAGACTCGAGCTCTCTCGAGCTCTCCTCTTCTCCTTAGCTTAGAATCCTTGTAATTAACAGTTTCTACGATTCCACCTCTCTACTATAGGCCTTGTGTACGTGTTGTTACAATATAAAAGTATCTTCTTCTCTCTCTAAAAGTGTCTTATCTTTATCTTTTACTTCTATCTTTTACTACTCCTAGAGAGTATTACTTTTTACTCTTTCTTTTTACTTCTCTTTTTACCTCTCGCCAAGAGCCTAAATTCACTTTACTGCTACTACTACTAACACCCCAAAAGACTAACTACTTATTCTACTACTATTACTTCTATACTTTTTTCCTCTAATTAATATCTATATAACGTGGTTTATCAGGACCCTGCGTATATCAGGACCCTGCGTACATTCCCACTCCCCTACTACTTTAAAATATAATTAAACAACCACAATATATAAATTTAACTAAAACTACTAAGAATCTAATGAACTAGATATATCTACATCTACTTGACAAGTTCGTGCATTATGACTAGCTTTTCCACAAGTGCCACAGCGTCTACTAGTTAATTGCCCTACCTTCCGATTACCCCCCTCTACACGTATATTGCGTCGAACCTGCTTATCTGTGTCTTTCTACGCTAGAATATCCTGTGCATCCTCTATAGTAAGTGCACTGCCTTGACGTACATGAGTCTTCCTAGCTCTGCGACGTTTGCTAAGGGCTTCATTTGCTACTCGAAGTATATATACCTCAGCTGTTAAAAGGGTTACTTTATGAGCTAATTGCTCTGTACCTTTTGCTAATGTAACAACTGTTCAGAAAATTAGTGTTAGCAAGCTTCCTTGGTGACTAGCAATCCAGTTCTTTACAAGAGTTGTTTGTGAAAGAGCTTCAGCGGGGTTGTGAGGAGTCTAAGAGACCCAAGGGTCAGCGTCAATAGAGGGGGGCCTAGTAGGGGTTGGCGTCTGTAACTTTACATTAAGCTTTGAAATCACAGCCTGTGGATTAAAAGGTACTAAGCCAGCCCCACAGAATCTAGCTTGAGTGTTTTGGGCTATTATTGATTCTGTATAGGCTGCTTTGAAGGCGAGAAAGAACTCGACCTTTGTGATGTAGTTGATATAAGCTTTAATAAAAGTCTTAATTTGTTGACTATATGTCTGTTTTAAGACACTAAAACACCCAACATTGAGTGGCTGGGTTAAATGAGAAGAGTGAGAAGGTAGTCCAAGAGTAATAATGTTATATGCCTTACAGTACTCTTGGAATTCAGCTGATTCATGACTCTCATGCCCATCAAGGACAAGCATTCGATATAGACCCTTTGCTTGAGTAGAAGTATGCTTATTAAAGTACTTGAGTCATTCTAGACCTGTCTCATTATTTGTCTAGCCATTAATTGTTGGTTTAATAACCTAGTTGTATAGAAGGCCGCCCTCAGTATACCAGCTTGAGAGGTAGCATTTCTCCTTTACTACCAAAAATAGAGGAATACTCCCACCTTCGCCGTTGATACAAGCAATTACAGTAGCCTATTCTCGATTGCCTGGCTGAACTGCCTTGCCTCTGCCACGTTGATCTGTGTGTGTAACAACTATAGAAGGAGTAATCATGCCTATCATAAAGCTAGTTTCGTTGAAATTCCAAAAATCACAGTCTAGAATGCTGTATTTTGCCCTTATTTTCTCTACTAGTCGAAACCATGTACTAATAAGCTCAGGATCTTCGCATAAGGCTCTTTGGAAGTCGTAAACGTGATTAAAACGTGTCTTTATAGCTAGTTGTCGTTGTACAAATCGATGCGCCCAGAGCTTCCTAACACATCTCCCCCCCCGCGATTCGAGGATATAATTCACTATATCTTCCACACTAGCTAGCCAGGGTGCAAAGCCTCTTATATCTAAATCAAGTATATATCAAATAATAACCTCCTTCTCTAACTCAGTCAAATTCGTATTTGCTGGCCGACAATCAGAGAGTGGAATATAGTCGTTTATTCTAAGGCAAAGTGTAGATTTAGGAACTTTATAGATTTTTGCAGCTTTTCGACAACTTAGTTTTCTTTTCAAGGTTTGAATAGCTTCAATAACTAAAATAATACATGCTTCTTGAGTTTGTACCTTCATTAGAAAGGGTAAAAAACGCGTGTCAAAATGATGGGGTTAGAGAGTCGGCAAAAGTGCGCAGGGTCCTGATATGCGCAGGGTCCTGATAAACCACGTTATCTTATTTTTGCTGATTTTACCTGCCTTCTTTACTGCTAAGAATGTTCTCTTACACATTCTCTTCTAATTCTACTACCTCTGTACCTATTTTCCGCTTCTTGTCATCTATCTGTCACGAATCACGTGTCAGCACGTGACAAGTAAGTCCAGACGGCGCTCTGACAGAACAAGATACTATTGAGTAGTTATATATTATAGGGATTAGCTAGAGTAGCTAGACGATTCAAGGATTTCTTTCAGTTAAACAGATCACGTGACAGAAAAGGACGACATAGCCGACGAGTCAACTATGTCGGCTATAGTCGAACAGGTCGACTATACCAGCTATGAGAATAAAGGTTCTATATATAACTAGCACGTCTACTATTAGATAGAAGCTTTATACTTAACTTAGTTTATTAATCTATTTATCTTTTTTGACTTCTTTAATACAAGTAACGAGTTTACCTTTAAGTAAACACCTAGTACACCTAAACCTCTTTCTGCGAACTAATTCTTCGAGACTTAGTTACCTTTGTTACTTTAGTACAATAGTAGGTTTTGTTATACTTTAAGCATCTACTTAGAAGTTTAGTTACTATAGCTTCTACTCTACCAAAACTAGTTGTTGCTAGCTCTAGTACTAGTCGAACAAATTTATTAACACCTTCTAGCAGCGCTGAGAAGGCTTGACTTATTGCTACCCCAGCTGTGCTGTTGCTAGCTAACACACTAGCACCTGTAGACAATAACTATAATAATAAAAGTATACTATATATACCTAAACCCTTTAAGGTTGAAGCTGTGATATGTGGAGGTCACGAGGTCATGAAGTCATGTGACTTTTCATCTGATCTAAGGAAGTCTTTATCTGCTATTATAAATCAATCAGGAATTGAGCAGTTCTAGTAGATGGAGTTTACGGAGTTAACAGAGTTGACGTAATATTAGGGCTTAGGAGCTTCTATAAAGCGAGACTTCTCCTGCACCTCTAAGGAGGGGCAGAGATTAGTTCTGTACTAAATTGAAAAGATTTAAATTAACTTATTGCCTACCATCTACCTCACAAGCTAATCTCTCTACACTCAATAGAGAGGTAGTACAATAAGCAAGATGCCTCCAAGACTTAGAAGACCACCTGACGAAGACGTTGCTTAGACTACTCCTAAACAAGTTGTACCTGACAATAGAGGAAGCTCTTCCAACTCCATCGGCAGACTATTACAGGACCCTCACAGGGACCTTTCAGCAACCCTTATTGATAACCCTCATGTGATTGAACCAGACCTAAGTGGAGTGGAACTCAACGCTCCTCAGACTCGAGAAAACCTCCTTTGTGTAGAGGTCGAAGCTCTTTGAAGATAGCAAGAGAAGGTCAACCAAATCAATCAATGTATCCTTTAGTTGGAACAGGAGAAAAGCCTTATGTGAGATAATCTCTGATTCACTACTGCTACAACAATGTTATCTATCCACGAATCAATACCGATACCTTAGGTTGAGAACTCAATGGATCCAGAGACAGATAAAGATATTATTTAACCTGAACCTCCCCAAAACGTCCTTAAGTGTGAATTAGACCAAGAGAAACTTCTCAAGGTCTAAACACTAGAAGTGTATCGTGGAAAGTCTCTCAAAGAGCATTGAACATTTATGTCATCGTGGGAGGCGGTTTTTAGGTCCTAACCCTGGACATACAACAGACACTCCTCTAGGGTAAACACTGCTACAACTACCCTTTGAGACAAACCTTACGAAACCTGGGAAGCTATAATAAAGGAGGATCTACTAGCATACAAAATTCACTGGGACAGTTTCAAGGCTTATCTAGCTAACATGATTCTGGTGCCTCAAACACGCTCTCAAGAAGCCTTTAAAGGACTTCACAACCTTGAACAAGCAGACTAGGAAACAGTTCTAGAACTTTACAACAGAATAGTTGTTCTAGAATCAGACTAGGAGAAATAACCTGAGAGTGACTATATTAAAACACTTAATGCTGTGCTTACTGATTATAAAACCTGCTAGACGCTTTTTGCAATCCTTTCTGGAAATAAAGCAAGTTCTATGTAGGAATAGCTTGAAAAGGCTCAGAAAGCAGAACATTCTGCCTATCTAAATAGGAGTAAAACCAAGGCAGGAGGATCAAAAGACACTTCCAGTTCAAAAGACCCCTATCTAAAGAACAACAGTTCATCTAGTTCTAAGGATTGTTGTCAGTCAAAAAGCTGTTTCTGAAAAAATAGAAAGAGTAATTCCAGTAGTATTTCGAGACCATTGAGGACTAACAATAGCTAGTGTAATAACTCCAACTCTAACGTTACCTGTTACACTTGCAGCTAATCTAGGCATGTTTTAGGAAGCTGTAAGTGTTAGAAGTACTCTGAATGAGCACAAAAGAATCCAGAAAAAGCAAAAACCCTAGATGAATCAAGAAACCTCTAGAGAATAGTCAACACTATTCAGCAAGAGGAACATTCTAAAACAAAGTCTTCAAAGGAGTCAGGAAAAGAGAGGGCCAAGTCCTAAACGTCGAGGATTATAGCCTGAGTGAAGAAGGCATATTAAGTCATATGTTAATATAAGTGACTCTGAATTAGCCCAAAACAGATATCTCGGCGACACATACTGGCCTTAGAGATACAGGCTCTGATTGTAACTTTCTCAACAACGACTAGGCCCTAAAGAAGGGTTTCGTGGCCTCAGCGAAATATAATCAAGAGTTTGTTACATTTTATAGGAGTAGATTCAAAGTACTTTAAGCCTATAATCTATAGGTACTTGTCACCGACAATCGTAGAGAAACATAATCTTTTAACCTCTGCTTCTATAGGTGTAAGAACCAAGGAATCTATACCCTTGTTTTTAGTTTAGAATTTTATAAATCAACTATTGCTTAGTATGCTGACTATGCTAGAAAACAATGGGCTTACACTCTGGCATAGCTAGACAACATAGAAATTCTCACCCTAAAGGAGTTTAAAGAGGAGTTAAACAAGGACCTGGACGCTTAGGCTTAGGTCTTGTTTATAAAGAAAGAAGAATGCAATTGTCTTAGACAATAAGCTTTATGTGTTTGCGAGGGGTATTAAGTCTCCACATACTTATAGAGTAATGTAGACGATCCCTTAGTAAATAGTCTAGTATATTATGCTAATACTGTCCGGAAAGGATTCTTGGAAGTATCTAAATACCTACAGGAAAAGGGAATAGACTTTTCAGATGTCTTTGACTCTAATAAAGCTTTAGAACTTCCTAGCCTTAGAGGTGTTAAGCATGCTATTGATACAGAGGGTACTGTTCCTTATAGGCCCTTATATAATTTATTAGAGACCTAACTTGAAGCTTTGCGCTTGTATCTACAAGACGCTCTCCGAAAACGCTAGATTAGGCCTAGCACAAGTCCTGCAGGGGCGCCTATTCTTTTTGTTCCAAAAAAAGATAGAGGCCTGTGGCTTTGTGTTAATTATCGTGGTCTTAACAAAGTCACAATCAAAAATCGTTACCCTCTTCCTCTTATTGATGAGTCTCTTAACTAGTTAAGTAAAGCAGTTATCTTCACAAAACTAGATCTGAAAGATACTTATTATTGTGTTAGAATTCATGAAGGCTATAAATAGAAGACAGTATTTAGGACCTGTTATAGGCATTTTGAGTATCTTGTGATGCCTTTTGGTCTAGCAAATGTGCTAGCAACATTTCAAGCATATATCAATACTGCCCTTAGCAGTCTCCTAGATGATTTTGTTGTTGTTTATTTAGATAACATCCTTATTTACTCATGAAAGGAAGAAGACCACTATGATCACGTTTGCCAGGTCCTTACTAGGCTACACAATAGTGATTTGTTCTGCAAACTTAGCAAATATAAGTTTGACGTTAAGGAAGTCAAGTTTCTTAGCTTTATTGTTAGAACAAATAGTGTGAAAGCAGATCCTGAACAGATCTACACTATTGTGGAATAGCCCTAACCTACTTTGTTCTATGTAGTCTAAGTTTTTCTTGGGTTTGCAAATTTTTATTATTAGTTTATTTATTATTACTCTTTTGTAACCTTAGGCCTAACAGATCTCTTGAAAGGTATAGAACAGGGCTGTAAAACTGGCCCCTTTAATTGAACAGAGGTAGCTAAAGAAAGTTTTCAACTTTTAAAAACTGTATTTACAACAACACCTGTCCTAATCTATTTCAACTCTTTTAAGCAGATTTATATAGAAACTAATGTATCTAAATTTACTATTGCTGGAACTATTTCACAACAAGCAGATGCTACTAATAGTATAAAACAACATTAGCATCCTGTGGCGTTTTGGTCCCAGAAACTCACTAGTGCTAAACAAAACTACAGTACCTATAATAGGGAACTTCTTGCGATTGTTATAGCCTTTAAGCATTAGAGACATTATCTTGAAGGTGCTAGGTTTACAATTGAGGTTATAACTGACTATAATAACCTTTGGTACTTTATGGAAACAAAGTACTTGGAAAGCCGTCAGGCTCGCTAGGCAATGTATCTTGCGACATATGATTTTTAGATTATATATTGTAAAGGCACCTCAAACCCTGTGGACGGACCTAGCAGAAGGCTAGACTATGAGGATGGTCCTGCTAATGTAACTTAGCTTCTAACCTTTTAGAATAAACTAAAGAGAGCTTTTGCAACTGTAATTCTAGGTTCTTTTCTGGCCCTAGGAAAGTCCTCTCTTGAAACACAACCCTTAATGTTTGCTATATCTGCTATAGCATAAGAGCTTTTACCTCAAGGCATGTATGAAGGCCTCCTTGAGGATTCCTCGAAAGAGAAGCAAGGTATAGGGTACTACCTTGAAGGTTCTACTGCTGTAGCTAGGGTAATAAGGATATCTATGTTCTAATTACTTGATGGAATCAAGAACTTAGTTGTCCCTTGAGTTTTTGAATTAGATAGTTGTAAACATTTAATTCTATGTTCATAGATATGTGCAGCTACTAAAAGAGCTACAGCACTGGCCCCTCTTTCTAAGCCACTCCTTGATATTGTTAAGATAACTCAGAGGAACGATTTAGAATGTAGAGACATTCTGAAAAAGAGGCTTAGCAAACAAGACATAAGTAGAGAACTAATTTAGACACATAATAAGAACCTTCTCTAGTTCTATTTAAGAGTTGTAGTGCCTAATGACCCTGCCTTACAAGCTCAAGTCATAAACCTTTATTATGACAACCCTTTAGCAGGACACTACAGAGTCAACAAGACTCTAGAGCTTTTAAAAAGATCCTAGTATTAGGAAAACATAGAAACTAATGTCTGTCTCTATTGTAGAGAATGTGATATTTACTAGAGAGTCAAGGCTAGGAGGCATATGCTATATAGTCTGTTAAGTAGTTTACTGTAGCCAAAAAGACCCTGAGGTAAGATCTCTATAGATTTTGTCACAGGCCTGCCCCTGTGTAAAAACCTGGCAGGAGGTCCTGATTTTAATGTAATCCTTGTGGTTGTAGACTAGTACTCCAAAATAGCGAAGTATATTGCTTGTTACAAGACAGTCAACTCTCTAGAGCTTGCTAGTTTGATGTAAGACAATGTTTTCTTACTCTTTGACACCTCTGATAGAATTGTTTTAGATTGTGGAACTGTGTTTACAAGTAATTTTTAGTCTGCTTTCTGCTTTTACATAGTGTGTAAGCAAAGGTTAAGTACTGTATTTCATCTACAAACAGATGGTCAGACAGAGCGGCAGAACCAGGCTCTTGAACACTACCTTAGAGTATATTGTAGCTGGCGAAAAGCTAACTAGTTTGAAAAGTTAACTTTCGCTGAATTTGCATATAATAACTCTAAACATTAGGTCTTGCAAGACACACCTTTTAAAGTGTGTTACAGTTACTAACCCCAACTTCCATGGAATTCTGAGAACAGGATTAAAGGGGAGGTACCAGCTGCTTGCAGGAGACTAGAGATTCTTTATAAAGAGTGGAATAAACTTCATGATCTCTAGCATTGTGCGCAAAACAATCAGGAGTCTTATTTTAATAAACACTGATTAGATAGACACTTCTTTAAAGGAGATTGGGTTATACTATTAACAAAAAATCTTAGACTCAAAGCAGGAAAGCTTGAGCCAAAATTCATTGGACCTTTTAAGATCCTAGAATA
This sequence comes from Hymenoscyphus fructigenus, assembly GCA_001414455.1. NCBI lineage: Eukaryota > Fungi > Ascomycota > Leotiomycetes > Helotiales > Helotiaceae > Hymenoscyphus > Hymenoscyphus fructigenus. Next base: position 232,794 of record LKUV01000084.1, on the reverse strand, counting down.
CATTAGCACGTCTGTGTACAAGCTAGACTTACCTAGCATATATGAACAGTTACACCCAACGTTTTATGTTTCCCTCCTTGAAGAATACTTAACTAAGAAGGGTCAGGAACCTCACCTATATGCCCCTAGAGAACTCCTAGAATTAGCAGAGGACGATAAGGAACAAGAATAGGAAGTTAAGGCTATTATCAATCACAGACAAGAAGGCCAAGGCAAGAAACTCAAGTATTTGATTAAATGAAAATCCTGGCCAGATGATTACAATACCTAGTTACCTGCTTATCCTAACCTTGCAAATGCTAAGGAACTTCTTTAATTATATAACAAGAACTATAGTCTTTTACTTCAATCCTCCTCTCAACTACCTGTCAAGGTATTAAAAAGCTTAAACGCCTCACAACAAAGAGGGTGCCCTTTGAAGGAGAAGAGAAGACCCAGTAGACCACGCAAGGTCTGTGACTTTAGTTAAGATGCTCTTCCTTGGATTTTTCTCCTATATAGTTTACTAGGTTTACTAAGAATTAAAATACTAAAGTTTACAAGGAAAACAAGGCACAAAAAAACAGTTTATTTATGTAGCTTTACTATGGTTACACACTCCCTCTCTGACTCACAACTCCACATCTTCAAAAAGCAAAAATACTAACTTCTAAGACTGTCAAGCTCTTGTGAAGAACTATAACACTTCTAACAAGATCTACTCATCCTTATTAGAAACAACATTGTGCTATAACTAGTTAGCATAGAATTCTAGAACTTCTGAGAACTTACTACTACTATAAAGACCTCTCAACAGGCTTGAACTTCTGCAGTCAATTCACGAACTACAATAAGCATTGCATTGTCCACAGCTAAAGCACTACTAGTCAACTGCCTACTTATCTCTGTAGAGATATTAGTAATAAGTCTAACACCTTTAGTATAGATGTCTTTGTACTCCTTTCTTGTTATTAGCAAGGACCCTCTGATCATACAAAAGCAACACACCTCTAGAACCTCATCCCAGGCTTCCTCTACATCTGACTCTTTGATGTAGTTGAAAGAGTTCCAGAGCCTCTAAGTATCCTTCTACTCATTGAAATTCCAATTACTACAAGGAGACATATCATCCTTATCTTAAACATAGTATTGATTTAGATAATCTTTAAGATATTTCTTGAAGATATTAACAGTGTCTTCCCAGGCCTGGCATGCCTCTGAAAGTGATTGTGGAATCTAGAATATCAGATGATTACTCATGAAATTCTAAAAGTAAAGAAGCTTACCAGCTCACACAATTCAGAGCCTTTAATACATTGGTCACAATTCTTTTTCCCTAGAGCAACTACACACAAGACAAAGGGATTAATAAGGAGGTGCTTAAAGTATTTCAAACACTAACCAACAACGAGAAAGGACTCAGCGAGATTGGCTTTACACTTAGAAGTGTTGTGAACAGAATAAGACATAATAAGGAATTTTGGGGTATAGAAAAGAGAAGGTCTTGCAAAAGAGAAGGACAGGTCTCTATATATATCCTGAAAGATACTGTGATCTTCCTGCATTTTATATATAGCGTGCTACAGTTTCCCATCGACCTCTAGCTCCTCTTTAATGCCTCGGAAGTATCTGTATAAGGTTTTCATATAATTTATTCCCTTGCAACAAAACTGTTTAGAACACCCTAGTATTGTATATACAAGGACACTAAACATTGCCTTAATATGACCGCCACAAGAGAAAAGGACCAATCAACTCTCTTGGTTGCAATTGTTGTCTATACTTTCGCGAAATCAACAAATCGCCCGCCAATAGTTGTAGAGCAATTTTGTTTGCTACAGCAAACAGCAATAATGTTGTCTACTCACATGCTCTTCTGTAATACTCGCTGAATTGTACCTTTGCGACGTTTTTACAAAAAACAGGCAAAATTGATCTTAAGGACAAGATCCTTGGAAGAGGGGATAGTTGTGATATGTAGAGGTCACGAGGTCATGAAGTCATGTGACTTTTCATCTGATCTAAGGAAGTCTTCATCTGCTATTATAAATCAATCAGGAATTGAGCAGTTCTAGTAGATGGAGTTTACAGAGTTAACAGAGTTGACGTAATATTAGGGCTTAGGAGCTTCTATAAAGCGAGACTTCTCCTACACCTCTAAGGAGGGGCAGAGATTAGTTCTGTACTGAATTGAAAAGATTCAAATTGACTTATTGCCTACTATCCACCTCACAGAAGCACTCAAAACTATTTAAGTTAAATTACTAGATATATATTATAGAAAGAGACATAAGCTTAAGTTGTTCCTTCTCTAAATAGACATCTATTTTAACTTTAATATAGATAAATTCAGGAATAATTACAACTTATAATTAATCTTTGTAATCTCCTATCTCAGAGAAGCTATATTAGATTAGACTTAACTCTACCTCAAAGACTTCTTTATATATAAAGATAATAATAGATTAATAGAGAACACTTAAGTAATGTTTAAATCCTAGAAGAAATTCAAGGTAGTTATTCAAAGAGTATTTAGGGATTTCAACACTATCTAAACAGCTGTATAAAAGCTTTTAGACTTAAAACAGACCAGATTAGCTATTAGTTACACTAATGAGTTCTAGTACTATAGAAACAAATGTAGATAGAACACACCTACTCTTATAGAACCTTTCTGTAGAGAGTTAAAGGTTTACCTCTAAGAAGAAATGATGAAACAGAATATAACTTATACTAGTATTACTAGTATAATTAGAGGAGTTATCTAGTTAGATAATTGTCTGTTAGAATTCAAGAAATCTACTTAAGGGAGTGAAAGTTAGAACAAGCACTAGAGCAATAGGAAGTAGTCCAGCTAGTAGAACAATAGCAAGGTAAATACAGTCTAGAAGAAATCTTTTAAGGGAAAGAAACTTTCCCAAGAAGAACAAAACCACTGACACAAGCAGAATTTATACTACTTGTTAGTATTAGGTAATAATTACCTTACTTACTAATAGGCTTTAGGTTTAAACCTTAGTCTATACTAGAATGTTCTAGAGGGTTCGATTAGCCGAACACGTGATTATAACATTTCTTCTGAATCTTCTAGCTATTACTTTATTTGTAAGCTATAGAAACTTCTAGAATCTCTCTAAGAAGTATATATAGCCTCTTACTGTCCTTATAGTTAGAAATCAAGTCAATTTTAAGTCTTTATCTTATACTTATCTGATTCCATAGAAACGTGACCTAACAGCCACGTGACCTACCCTGCTCCGATCCAATTACTTCACCTATCACCTACCCTGTGCCTACTCTGTAGCCTACCCTGTAGCCTACCCTGTACGTGCTGTTTACCTCTAACACTACTTATATAGCTAATCAGGCTATAGAGCAAACAAATATAGCTTAAAGAAGAAGACTAATCAGAGAAAGCAAGTCAATGCTACCTTTAGCAAGGAAGTAGTACTACTTAAGACTTAGGAACTTTCTGACAAAGAGTTAGAAGCCTAAGGATATAGAACTTAAGTCGAGTAGAATAACTCTATTCTTAAACAATGCTATAATATATACTCAGAGAGCAAACATAAGTTACTATTATAGACAATATATAAATCACTTATAAGTATGTTAGAGAAGAAGTCCTCTAAATTATCAGAATCGTTCGAGGGTAACAAGTAGTATAGAGAACCTTAGATTAGAGAAACCTAGGTTTTTATTAGAACCTATAAGAGAGGTAACTAATAGGTAGATCTAGAAGGTAAAAGACTAGACTTTTAGTCTCTATACTCTACTATAGGACATCTACCTATACCTCTCCAGGAGTATACTGTTATTAACAACCGAGAAGGTTATATCTACTTTTAGAACAAAGTCTTGAGAGAAATCTCTTAGGAGAAGAAAGAAAACAACTATATAATAGACTATAACAAGACACTACCTGCTAAGTTTTACTACCTAGTAGAAGAGAAACTTTAGGCTACTCAGGCCCTAGGCCCCTTTATAGTAGAGTAGGTCTGTTATAGGCTACAACCTATATTAGACTAGACGTTAAATAAATAGTTCACAGGAACTCTACTAGATTAATAGACAGGTGTAGAATATTAACAGATATGTAAAGTAGCTTACACAGATAAAGAAAAGGTTGTGTTCTTCTTATAGGCTTAGAATGCTATAGATTAGCTTAATAATACTAAGAACAGAATGTTTAATATCTATTATATTAAACTAGAACTATATACTACTTTAGGAGAAAGCTAGTTATTTGTAACTGCTAATATTAGAGGAAAGAAATTACAGGTTATAATTAACTCTAGAGTAACAAGTAATTTTATATCCCTGAAAGCCCTTAGAAGACTTAACATTCTAGTTAAGAAAACCTTACTATATATGTTGAGTATTGTTAATAGAACTGACGTTGCTTACTAAAATAGAATTATTAATCAGTGAACTATCTCTACAAAAATTACTATTAACAGATACTGTTTAGATATATAATTTAATGTTATCGAGATAGAGAACAAGAAAGTAATACTTAGTATGCTCTGGATTCAAGAGTATAATCTAGACATTAACTAAAAGATATAGCATTGTCTTTAGTTAATGTAACTGTATATAGTTGTGACTGTAAGGTAGGAACGAGGCTAGCGCTACCTCTTTTAAAGTAACTAAACACCTTGCCTAGAGTCCTTTATAGGCTAGCTAGACTGCTGATAACATAATACCTGTGTAGTATAGAGGATTTTCGAAATTATTTGTAAACCCAGAAGACTTAGAAGCTCTTCTAGAACATTAGCTATAGGATTATAAGATTAAGATCAAGGAGAGTTATACTCTCAAGAAACAGAAACTCTGTATATATAATTATAAGACACTCTAACACCTTAATAAGTATATATGTAAAGGAATCAAGAAAGAATATATTCACAAGTCAGAATTGTTAGCTTTGTTAAATATACTTATTGTACACAAAAAGAATAACCCCAGGGAAAGAGTATATATCAACTATTAAGACGTAAACAAATCAATAGTTAAGGACACTTACTTGCTGCTAGACAGCTAATATCTACAGAACAGGATTAGTAGAGTAAAAATATTCACGAAACTTAACTAATAAAATACTTATGCCTTAATTAGGATTAAGGCCAGCGTTAAATAGAAGACTACTTTTGTCTTACTATTAGAACTCTATAAGTATATAGTAATATTGTTTAGTCTAACTAATGTATCTACTACTTGTTAGAGACAAAACAACAGTATTTTAGAAGACTTGCTAGAAGTAACTGTTATATATTACTGTTGTGCTGGATTTATGACATCACCTGTTTTTTCTCATTGTTTATTCTCATAATGAACTACTGTTTGATTTACTACTTCATCGCTAGTTTTATCTGCTATGTGATCAGCTGTATGATCACTAGTGTTGTGCTAAACTCACTATATCATTATATCATCATTATATCATTATTATACCGTCATTATATTATTCATTCATTATGATGTAATAATCATTCACTCCTTATATATAGACCTTAGATAACTCCCTACACAAATTAATCAATTCTTCATGACCTACAGTACTGAGGACCTTCCCAACTTAACAGTTATAAGCCTGGTAGCCACTTTTTGACTGCAAAATTTAACACTTTTACCTTTAATTAATTGATTCCTCTTCTCTATATACTTTGTTTAAATTTAACTTGCCTCAGCTCAAGGAGTAGTTATTCTAGACAAAGAACTCTCTTGATCTCTTATCTTGAGGCCTCAACTATGTCGACGTCTAAAACTATTACCCTCTTGAACCCTAAGGACTGGGATCTGTGGATATTTGGCGTCAAATCCATCGCTACTAGCAATGGAATTAGTGTTTGAGATCTTCTGGATCCAACACTTCCTGCCCAACCAATAATACCTATTCGTCTAGAAGAGCTGACAATACAGAGTATCAACCCAAATGCTACTCATTGATCTAAGCTATTAGTAGATGAGAGAGCAGACCTATGCTTTGATATCTTATGATATGACAGCAAAATCAAGGAACTCGACAAGAGAGATACTCTGATTCACAAAGTCTGTAAGTATATTGAAGGCACTATTCACATCAAACACATTGTTCTGATCAAGAACCTTTCATCTACCTATGAAATTCTAAGAGCTTTGAAGAAGAGGCTTGCGCTAACTAATCAAGCCAGAGAGAATGAAGTTATTTGAGACTACGCTAAGCTCAAGCAATAGAACAAGAACCAGAAACCCAAAGACATACTATCCCAATGGGAAGCTGTATACACTAAAGCTAGGGCTCTTGATCTTCTAGAAGTAAGCGGCGACAGAGCTCAAAAGGACTTTATCCAAGCAATCTGTGCTTTCGACGATTCATATGCTATAGTACTTGAAGTCAACATTGAACAGAAAGAATTAGACAGCGTCAAAATACCTGGATTATATAACTTAATTGAGCGATTCCGCAACCACGTCTGAAAACAAGACTCTATTAAGGGACTCAAATCTGCCCATGCTTTATTTTCAACTACAGAACAGCAAAAACACTAGCAGCAGCAATTCTTTAAAGGAAAAGCTCTTGCACCACCAGAGACCTGCTCATATGAATGCTGCTGTGGAGAAGGAAAACACTGGTTTCGCGAATGCCCTTATATTAATAAAAATATAAGGACACAAGCCTAGACTAGAAAATATAATATCTTTGTTAAATTTAACTAGTTTCTTAATAAACTAACAAGGACAAAAACAAAAGAGTACTTAAAGAAGAAATTCGAATACGATTCTGACACACCTATTTCAAAGGAAGCTGTCAATTCAAGTGGAAAACCCCACAGAGACTTCGTAACATCATATAAGTCCAGTTTCAGCACCTCAGCAGATCAGAACAGAGACAATTCGCTATATAACTGCTAGATCCTTGACAGAGGTTCTGATATCCACGTTTGTAATAAACCTACACGCGATTCTTGGGTAAAAACTAGAGATGCTGGTCCTAACGACAAGTTGTTAGCTGGAAAAGAATGCTACAACATTAAAGCTTTTGGCACTGCCAAAATCTAGATTGACACTCCTATAGGAAAACAATTTATCAACCTTACGAATGTTACTCTTGCTCCTGGATTTATAACAAACTTAGTGTTACTTAACATTCTTTGAGTAAAAGAAGTCTACTGGAATTCAAGGACTCCAAGTCAAATAGAACGTTAGGACAGAAGTATTTTTTGCTACCTTACCTTGTATAACAATAAGTAGGTGTTTACTACTAATTCTCAGTATAAACAACACACGTCACTTGCCACAAAAGGATTTCAAAAATCAACAGAACCTCGTCACTTAACAGTTACTGAACGAGACTATATATTACTAGGCCACGCTGGCACAAAAGCAGTCTCAAAAGTCGAAGCTGTAGGAGCTGATATTACAGTTGATTCGTCTGTGCCATGCCCTACAACAATACAATGTGAGACATGTAGTGTTTCTAAAGCTACGCAGATCACTTTACGTTGTACAGAACGTGAGTTCAACCCAATAGGCCTGTTTAATCACCTATCCTATGACATAATCCCTTTCGAGAGGTTGTATAACAGTATAAACTAATTAAGCTATTTCCACTGCTTGCTTTCTAGCTTTTACATTATAGTTTGCTACAAGAGCAAGACTAAGAGTACTCAAATAGTACAAGACGTTGTTAAAATGATTAGAGTACAGCTTGGCTTTATTGTAAGAGTTATTTATACAGATGGCGAGAAAACTCTAGCTACAGAGTTTAATGAATACCTTAAAAAAGAAGGCATAAGAGTTGAACGCTCAGCCCCTGACACTCAGGCGTAAAACAGGGATTCAGAGCGAGCTAGACAGTCTATTACAACAAAAGCAAGGTGTATTAGAGTCCATAGAGGTGGTCTACACAACATTTGGAGCTTAGCTTGTGATTACACAGCCCAAATACTCAACTGTACACCTCTTGAGAAGCTTGGCTAGAAAACTCCATGGGAATATGTCTTTAAACGTAAACCCTGCTATGCCCACCTGAGTCCATTTCTTTGTAAGGCTTATATACTTGAAAAACACATTCCAAAGAAGATGAAACTCAACCCTCGAGCTTAAGTAGGCTACTTTGTAGGCTACGAATCAACAAACATTTTCAAAGTCTGGATACCCTCAAAGAACAAGGTTATTCTCACTAGAGATGTTACATTCAACAAAACATCTTTTTATGACCCTAGTAATACTAAATTACAAGACATACTCTGAGAAACAATAGACAACTTAGTTGAAAGACTTGAAATACTAGCTACTTTACTACAAAGTAGTAGGTATGGAAATATCAAAGAAGTGACTATGCTTAAAGCAACTATTGTTGAACTAAGTAATTAGGACGCTGCAACAGCTACTAAGCCACTCCAAAAAGAGACTAGCGCGAAAGAAGCAACTACACTAATTCAACTCCCTTTACCTCAAACTACGCCTAAAGCAGCTAGTCCAACTCCAAGTAATATTAGCCTACTAGCATCACCTACAACACTTTAAAGTTCTGAACTATCTGAATTATCTGACCTATCAGATAGCAACGTAGACAAAGAAATTAACCTACCTAGTAACCCTGGCAACCATGCTTCTCGACGCAATGAAATATATACTAGATTAAATCCAGGAAATATTTTAAGAAGTAGATCATGTACTTCATGTACAGCAATGATTTCTCAATACAGCTCTTATTATTCTGTATTCTCTACTACACTAAAAAGTAAACCAATAACTCGCCTACATTGAGATCAAATGTCGCCACCTCCAAAGACATACAGAGAGATGCTATAACATTCTTTTAAAGATAACTGGAAAAAAGTATGTGACTAGGAAATTAATACCCTAAAATCAAAAGGCACGTTTAAGCTTATTCCACAACTCGACAACAACAACTCTCTTCCTCTAATGTAGGTCTGGACATATAAATTCAACGAAAATGGGTACATCCTCAAGTTCAAAGCTTGCATTTGTGCAAGGGGAGACCTTCAATGGACAGATCAGGAGACCTATGCTACTACTTTAGCTACACAAACATTTCGTGCTATAACAGCAATTATTGTAGCATATGACTTGGAAACACAATCATACGACGTAATCAACGCATATGTAAATGCTAGACTAAAACAACTAATCAGGTGTAAGTGTCCTGAGGGATATGAAAAAAGTGGATGAGAATGAGAAGTGATCATGGCTCTATATGGTCTCAAAGAATCAGCACGCCTTTGGTACGACGACATTGTTAAAACCCTTGCCGAATTCAACCTTCTCCCTGTTCCTGGAGTCTACTGTCTCTTTTCAAATAGTTGGCTTACTCTAATTCTATATGTGGACAACATTATAATTGCTTATTCTAAGGAAAGTCAGTTAAAAGTCAACGAATTCGAGAAACAGCTGCTTTCCAGATACCAAATACAACAACTAGACGAAGCTACACACTTCCTAGGTATACGAATCATCCGAGATCGACTACATCAAAAGCTCTAGTTAATTCAGGACGACTATATTCAAAGTCTTGCAAACTGATTTAACATTGTTATTACCCGAGTACCACAAACGCTACTTCCTACAACAAAACTAGTGTCCTGGGAGGGCGCAGCTTCACCTTCTCAAATAACTGGATATTAACAAAAAGTAGGAAGCGTAAACTTTGCTTCTTGCTATACTAGACTAGACATTTGTAGAGCAGTTTCAAGACTCTCTGAATACCTGACTAATCAGTTGCCTCAGCATCTCTACGCTGTTGACCACCTACTACACTACTTAGTAGGAACATGTTATTTAGCAATTGAATTTAATGGCAACTTTCAAGGCTTAGATTCTTTTCTCTCCTGGAGTAACGCTGCATTCGCTGACGATATCAATACTCGAAAAAGCTCAATTAGATACTGCTTTCAGCTATATGGAGGTCTAATACATTACAAGTCAACTAAACAACGCTATATAACTACGTCAAGCATAGAGTCAGAGTTTGGAGCCCTGATTTCCACCGCAAAGGAGTTCTTATAGTAGATTCGTCTATTTAATTATATTGAACTACACATTCAGGATTCTCCGAACATCTACTGCGACAATCAACAAACCATTCGCCTCTTGCAAAGAGACACACTAAAGCTTGATACTAAGCTCAAGCATATCAACATCATCCAGAGCTGGCTTAGGCAAGAAGTTCAAGAGAAGTGTGTCAACATCCACTGGGTTCCTACTACTAGCATGGTAGCTGACAGCTTTACAAAAGAGCTACTACCTCAAAAGCATGCTCTATTCGTACAACAACTACACCTTAAAGATATTAGTCATTTAATTCTCAGACTAGGTGACAGCGTTCAGTAATATGCTATCCCCTGGGGGGGTGTGTTGTGCTGGATTTATAACATCACCTGTTTTTTCTCATTGTTTATTCTTATAATGAACTACTGTTTGATTTACTACTTCATCGCTAGTTTTATCTGCTATGTGATCAGCTGTATGATCACTAGTGTTGTGCTAAACTCACTATATTATTATATCATTATTATATTATTATTATACTGTCATTATATCATTTATTTATTATGATGTAATAATCATTCACTCCTTATATATAGACCTTAGATAACTCCCTACATAAATCAATCAATTCTCTATGACCTACAGTACTGAGGACCTTCTCAACTTAACAATTACCTAGACAATATTCTAATATACTTAGAAAAAGTAGAGAACTACAAAAAATATATACAAGAAGTACTCCAGAGACTTACTAAGGTAGACTCTTAGCTAAAGCTATTGAAATATAAATTTAGAGTGACTTACACTACTTTCTTAGAGCATCTAATTTCCCTAGAGAAGATTAAGATAGACCTAGAGAAAATAAAAACTATTACTAAGTAGGAATCTCCAAAGAATGTCAAGGATGTTTAGAGATTCTAGAGATTCACTAACTTCTGCTATAAATTTATAGGAAATTACACTAGAATATTAAAACCTCTAATAAACCTAACTAAGAAAGGTATACTATTTATTTAAGACAAGGTTGTAGAGACAGTATTCCAGGAAATTAAGAAGAAATTTCTTATAGAATCTATTCTTAGAAATTATAACAGAAGGAAACTAAGTACTATTGAGACAGATACTTCTAATATAGTAATTACAGTAGTATACTTATAGCTAGACAAAAATAGAAAGTTAATATCTATTTATTGGGTTGGGAAAATGTAGTGAATTTGAAGGTCATGGAGAATTAATTGATTTGTATAGGTAGTCTAGCTAGGTCTATATATAAGGAGTGAAATGCTGACAAATAAGTGTAGCGCTTTAAACAAGTGATACAGAAGGAGTAACACAGAACGGGAATACAGAAGGAGTGATACAAAACGAGTGATACAAAACAAGTGATCATTCCAGTGATCATACAAGTGATCAAGAGAGCAGATCATACAGTGGATCAATACAGTAGATCATATAGTAGATTAATATCGTAGATCATACAGTAGATCAATGTAGGGAAAGAAGATGGGGAAAGCAGTAGATCAAAATGCAGGGATATATATGGATCCAGCACAACACACCCCCCTAGGAGATAGCATGTTGTTAAATGCTATTACCTGATCTGAGTATCAAATAACTAATGTCTGTGAGACGTAGTTGTTGTACAAATCGAGCATGTTTTTGAGGTGATAGCTCTTTTGTAAAGCCGTCAGCTACTATGCTTGTAGTAGGAACCCAAGCTATATTGACGCGCTTCTCCTGAACCTCTTGCCTAAGCCAGCTTTGGATAATGTTGATATGCTTAAGTTTAGTGTCAAGTTTTGGCGTATCTCTTTGTAAGAGACGTATAGTTTGTTGGTTATCGCAATAGACGTTTGGATTATCCTGAATGTGTAATTCAATGTAGTTGAATAAGCGTGTCCACCATAGAAACTCCTTCGCAGTTGTAATCAGGGCTCCAAACTCTGCCTCTGTGCTTGAGGTAGTTACATGTCGTTGTTTAGTCGACTTGTAGTGTATTAGACCTCTGTATAGCTGAAAGCAGTATCCAATTGAGCTTTTGCGTGTGTCGACATCGTCAGCAAATGCAGCGTCGCTCCAGGAGAGAAAGGAATCTGTGCCTTGAAAGCTACCGTCAAATTCAATTGCTAAATAAGACGTTTCTACTAAGTAGTGTAGTAAGTGGTCAATAGCATGGAGGTGTTGAGGTAATGGATTAGTCAGGTATTCTGAGAGCCTTGAGACTGCTCTACAAATATCTGGCCTTGTGTAGCAAGAAGCAAAGTTCACGCTTCCAACTTTCTGCTGATATCCCTTTATTTGAGAAGAAGAAGCTGTGCCATCCCAGGATACTAGCTTTGTTGTAGGGAGTGGCGTTTGCAGTGTTTTTGTGATAATTATATCAAATCAGCTTGCAAGGCTTTGAATATAGTCGTCCTGAATTATCCAGAGCTTTTGTTGTAGTCGATCTCGAATAATCTGTACGCCTAAAAAGTGTGTAGCTTCGCCAAGCTGTCGTATTTTGTATTTAGATAGTAGTTGTTTCTCAAATTCGTCGACTTTTGACTGATTTTCCTTGGAATAAGCAATTATAATGTCATCCACATACAGTATAAGAGTAAGCCAGTTATTTGAGAAAAGGCAATGGACTCCAGGGACTGGGTAAAGGTTGAATTCAGCGAGAGTTTTAACAATGTCGTCGTACCAAAGGCGGGCTGATTCTTTGAGGCCATATAACGCCTTAATTACCTCCCATTCCCATCCACTCTGCTTATATCCTTCAGGACATCTACACCGGATTGGCGAGCTTAATTTGGCATTTACGTAGGCGTTGATTACGTCGTACGATCGAGTTTCAAGGTTGTAGGCTGCAATAATAGCTGTTATTGCCCTAAAAGTCTGGGCAGCTAAAGTAGCAGCGTAGGTCTCCTGATCTGTCCATTGAAGGTCTCCCCTTGCACAAATGCGGGCTTTGAACTTGAGGATATACTCATTTTCGTCGAATTTATATGTCCAGACCCACATTAGAGGGAGAGAGTTGTTACTGTTGTTAAGCTGTGGAACAAGGTTGAAGGTGCTTTTTGACTTTAGAGTATTAAACTCCTTGTCACATGCCGCTAGTAACTCGTCCCTAAAAAGATGCTGAAGCATTTCTTTATATGACTTTGGAGGTGGCGGCATCTGATCTCGATGTAGGCGTGCTTTTGGCTTGGTTTTGAGTGCAGTGGAGAAGGCTGAATGGTAAGAGCTATATGGGCTAATTTGAGTAGCTAATGCTGTGCGTGTGGCACGTGATCTGCCTCCTGAGATTATATTTTCTGTATTCAATCCTGCATAGATCTCATTACGTTGAGTAGCGTGGTTGCCGGGGTTACCAGGAGCAAGTGGAATTGGTAGTTGATCTGATAGGTCAATTTCTTCGCTATCTGATAGATTGGAGTTTTGAAGTGTTGATGGTGAAGCTGGTAGGCTACTATTGCTTGCTTCTGGGGTAGTTTGAAGTGACGGCAGTTGTACTATTATTGTATCGGAATCAACTAGCTCAGGGGTAATTTGAGGCGATGGCAGTTGTACTGCTACTGCATTGGTTGGTTCTGTGCTAGTCTCTCTCTGGTGTTGAATAGTAGCTACTACAACATCCTGATTGGTTGGCTCTAGAACAGTTGCTTCAAGTACAGCCGCTTCTTCAATGCTTCCATATCTGCTACTTTTGATTAAAGTAGCTGGTATTTCAAGCCTTTCAACTACTTCTTCGGTTGTTTCACGGAGTGTTTCTTGTAATTTAGTGTTGCTAGGGTCGTAAAAAGAAGTGCGATCAAATGTAACGTCTCTCGTTAGAATAACCTTGTTCTTTGAGGGTATCTAGACTTTGAAGATGTTTGTTGATTCGTAGCCTACAAAGTAGCCTACTTGAGCTCGAGGGTTGAGCTTCTGCTTCTTTGGAATGTGTTTTTCAAGCGCGTAAGCTTTGCAAAGGAAAGGGTATAAGTGAGCGTATTGGGGTTTGCTTTTAAAGACGTATTCCCATGGAGTCTTCCAGCCTAGCTTCTCAAGTGGTGTACGATTGAGTATTTGAGCTATATAGTCACATGCTAAGTTCCAAATGTTGTGCGGACCGCTTCTGTGAATGCGAATACACCTTACTTTTGTAGTAATAGATTGCCCTGCTCGCTCAGAATCGCTGTTTTGCGCTTGAGTGTCAGGAGCTGAGCGTTCGACTCTCATGCCTTCTTTCTTGAGGTATTCATCAAACTCAGAAGCTAGCGTCTTCTCGCCATCTGTGTGAATAACTCGTACAACAAAGCCAAGCTGTACTTTGATCATTTTAACAACATCTTTGACTATTTGAGTACTCTCAGTCTTGCTTTTGTGGCAGACTACGATGTGGAAGCCTGAAAGCAAGCAGTGGAAGTGACTAAGCTGATTCATGCTGTTGTACGACCTTTCTAAAGGAATAAGATCGTAAGACAGGTGATTGAATGGTCCAATTGGCGTGAATTCTCGTTCTGTGCAGCGTGAGATGATCTGTGTAGCCTTGGATACACTACAGGTCTCGCACTGTATTGTTGTAGGGCAAGGCGCGCTTGAATCAACCGTAATATCTACTCCAGCAGCTTCAACCTTAGAGATGGCTTTTGTACCTACATGCCCAAGTACTATATGAAGGTCCTGTTCAGTGATGGTCAGGTGACGAGGTTCAGTTGATTTCTGGAATCCTTTTGTTACAAGTGACAAGTGCTGAGGTTTTGACCGTTTATACTAAGAATTAGCAGTGAAAATCCATTTGTTTTTGTACAAAGTGAGGTAGCAAAAGATGCTTCCATCCTGGCGTTCCATTTGGCTTGGAGTTCTTGAGTTCCAGTGTACTTCTTTCTTACGAAGAATGTCCAGTGACACTAGATTTGTCATGAATCTAGGTGCAAGAGCAACATTAGTAAGGCTAATAAATTGCTTGCCTATAGGCGTATTGATCCAGATTTTGGTAGTACTAAAAGCCTCAATATTGTAGCACTCTTTTCCAGCTAACAATTTGTTGTCCGGGCCAGCGTCTCGAGTCTTTACCCAAGAATCACGTGTGGATTCGTTGTAAACGTGGATATCAGAACCTTCATCTAGGATCCAGCAGTTGTATAGCGAATTGTCTCTGTTCTGGTCCGCTGACGTACTAAAGCTGGATTTGTACGAAGTGGCGAATTCGCCGTGAGTTTTGCTATTTGTAGCTTTGTTTGGAATAGGTGTGTCTAAGTCATATTCAAAGTTCTTCTTCATACGCTCTTTTGTCTTTATTCTTGATGGTTTATTGAGAAACTCGTTGAATTTGACAAAGATTTCATATTTTCCAGTCCAGGCTTGTGTCCTTAACTTTTTATTAATATAAGGACAATCGCGAAACCAGTGCTTTCCTCCTCTACAGCAGCAATCGTACAGACAGGCTCGCGGTGGTGCAAGTGAATTGCCTTTGAAAGATTGTTGCTGTGGTTCTTGCTGTTGCTGTTCTGCGGCTAAAAAGGAAGCGTGGGTGGATTTGACTCCCTTGAGAGATTCTTGCTTGCGGACGTGATTACGAAATCGCTTGATTAAATCGTATAACTCTAGTATTCTGCCACTGTCTAACTCTTTCTGTTCAATGTTGACCTCAAGTGCTGTGGCATATGAATCGTCGATAGCGCTAATTGCTTGAATAAAATCCTTTTGAGCTCTTTCGCCACTCACTTCTGGAAGTTCAAGAGCCCTGGCTTCAGCATATACAGCTTCCCACTGGGACAGTATATCTTCAGTTTTCTGGCTTTTGTTCCACTGCTTGAGCTTGGCGTAGTCTCGTATGACTTCATTCTCTCTAGCTTTGTCGGTTGGTGAAAGCCTTTTTTTCAAAGCTCTCAAGATGTCGTAGGTGGACGTGAGGTTCTTTATCAGAACAATGTGTTTGACATGAATGGTGCCTTCCACATGCTTACGGACTTCTTGAATCAGGGCATCTATCTTATTGAGCTCCTTGATTTTGCTGTCATATCGTAAGATGTCAAAGCGTAGGTCTGCTTTCTCATCTGCTGAAAGTTCAGACCAATGAGTAGCGTTTGGGTTAATACTCTGTATCGTCGGCTCTTCTGGACGAACAGGTATCGTTGGTTTGGTAGCAAGTGTTGGATCTAAAAAATGCCAAACACTAATTCCATTACTAGTAGCAATAGATTTGACGCCAAATATCTATGAATCCCAATCTTTTGGGTTCAAAAGGACAATTGTTTTGGACGTCGACATGGTGATAGCCTCAAGACAAGAGTTCAAGAGGGTACTTTGTTTAGTGAGGCTGCTCCTTGAGCTGAGGCAAGTCGAATTAAACAAAGTGTGTAGAGAAAGATGAATCAATTAATTGAAAGTAAGGTTAACTTTTGCAGTCAAAAAGTAGTTACCGGGCTCATAACTATTGGGTTGGGAAAATGTAGTGAATTTGAAGGTCATGGAGAATTGATTGATTTGTATAGGTAGTCTAGCTAGGTCTATATATAAGGAGTGAAATGCTGACAAATAAGTGTAGTGCTTTAAACAAGTGATACAGAAGGAGTAACACAGAACAGGAATACAGAAGGAGTGATACAAAACGAGTGATATAAAACAAGTGATTATTCCAGTGATTATACAAGTGATTAAGAGAGCAGATTATACAGTAGATCAATACAGTAGATTATATAGTGGATTAATATCGTAGATCATACAGTAGATCAATGTAGGGAAAGAAGATGGGGAAAGCAGTAGATCAAAATGCGGGGATATATATAGATCCAGCACAACACTATTACATACTTCTCTAAGACTTTAGATCCTATATAGTAGAATTATAGTATATTCAAGAAAGAGCTTCTTGCTATAGTTCTGGCTCTATAGTACTAGAGAATATACCTCTAGAGTATAAAGTACTTATTAACAGTTCTCTTTGATTATAAGAATCTTTATATATTTACAACATCTAAGGAACTTAGTAACTAAAGACTAGCTTAGTAGTCTTAAGAGCTAGCTGGATTTAAGATAACAATTTATTATATTAAAGGAACGTTAAATTCTTAGGCTAATGTCCTTAGCAGAAAGCTAAAATACAAGGACAACAAGGAATATTAGTATACACTAATACTAAAAACCCTTACTAATAAAGATCTAGCTCTAACAATCTATAAAGTTATAGTAACTTTAGTAGAAAACAAATCTTAGAGCAAGAAGATTCTTTCTACCTAAGCCAAGAAATAGTCTATTCTAAATCAATAAGTAAAAGAAGAGGATTTCACTGATATAGTATACTACTAACAAGTATAACAGAACATTACAATATAAAGATAGGAAACTTAGGGTTTCTACTTTATATATGTTAGAAGTAAACAGCACGTACAGGGTAGGCTACAGGGTAGGCTACAGAGTAGGCACAGGGTAGGTAATAGGTGAAGTAATTGGATCGGAGCAGGGTAGGTCACGTGGCTGTTAGGTCACGTTTCTATGGAATCAGATAAGTATAAGATAAAGACTTAAAATTGACTTGATTTCTAACTATAAGGACAGTAAGAGGCTATATATACTTCTTAGAGAGATTCTAGGAGTTTCTATAGCTTACAAATAAAGTAATAGCTAGAAGATTCGAAAGGAATGTTATAATCACGTGTTCAGCTAATCGAACCCTCTAGAACATTCTAGTATAGACTAAGGTTTAAACCTAAAGCCTATTAGTAAGTAAGGTAATTATTACCTAATACTAACAATATATAAAAGAATTTGTTACCAAATACTACATAACCTCTACTTACAGTCACTAGAGAATCCGAAGAACTCTCTAGTAACTAAAACAACACTACTATATCAAGTATATAGTAGTAGTAGTCAAGGAAGTGATATTAGAATATAATACCTATACTAGAAACAAGGCTTTCTACTATATACCTTATAAACAGATAAATACTACTCTAATACTATAAGTACCTTGGAAATTAATATCTTAGGATTTTATTATTAAACTACTGAAATCTAGAGAACTAATGACAGGAGTAGAATATAATTTAATTCTAGTTATTATAGAATAACTCACAAAGTATATAATCTTAGTACTATATATAGAGTCAAGTATAGCAGAGGAATTAGCATTTACATTCCTAAAAGAAGTAGTCTTAAGACATAGACTACTAGAAGAGATAATCTTAGATAGAGACAAGCTCTTTACCTTAAAGTTCTAGGCAGCTCTTATAGAGTGCCTAGGTGTAAAGAGAAAGTTGTCTACAGCTTTCTACTTATAGACAAATAGTGTCAGGACTTATAGCAAATGCTAATAATTTAAACTATAGAGGTGTCTATATATAAGAAGAGTTAATTGTTCTTTCTAGAGTAGAGTCCTTGCTAGCCTATATACTTAGTCTGCTTCTTCTAGAGGGTTCTGCTAAGTATGTTCTCGAAGGTTCTATTACGTATATATGTCGACAATCGAGGTTACGTGAATAGTTGCTAGAGTACTCTAAGACTTACTTCACAGGTGTAACCCTTGACAAATAGAGGTAACAAACAAATAAATCAAGTAGTTAAAGTATACTTAAGATACTATGTAAACTACTAACAAGATAATTAGGTTGAGTTACTACTTTTAGTATAGTTCTTATATAATAGTTTAATAATAGAAACAATACTTGTAATACTATTCTATGCTAATTTCAGATATAAATTAGTAGTATATCAAGAACTACTAAACATAACTATTGATAATTAACTTACTTAGTTTTAGGTCTTGAAAATCAAGGAACTATACAAGGAACTTATATTAGAATTATAGTTTATAGTAGAAAGAAATATATACTACTACAATTGTGACAGTTATAGTCACGAGAGCTGGATGTCACATGCTTGCTTAGCAAGGCGCTAGCGTGCGCGGCGACTTGTATTTAGTTCCTAGCTCTCTCGAGCTCTTCTTCTCTTCTTAGCTTAGAATCTTTGTAATTAACAGTCTTCTACGATCTTACATTTATACTACAGGCCTTTCGTATGTGTTGTCACAACAATAAACAATATAGTTAGGAGCTAATGTTAAAAGAGAGAGATAAAGTCTACTTAGTTTAAAAAAACATTAACACAAAGAGACTAAGTAGTAAACTAGACTACAAAAAGCTTAGACTATTTAAAATCAAATATATCAAAGAACCTTTGAATTATAAACTTATACTACCTAAAACTATAAATATCTATCTAGTATTCTATATATCCTTACTTAAACTAGTACTACTAGAAGTACTACTTGTCACGAATCACGTGTCAGCACGTGATGAGTAAGTCCAGACGGCATTCTAACAGGACAAGATACTATTGAGTAGATATAGGTTATAGGGATTAGCTAGAGTAGCTAGCCGGTCTAAAGATTTCCTTTGATTACTGTTACGTAACATAATACAGGTTGACTTCTCGCCTAGTTAACAAGTTAACATTTAACAAAGTCGCGAGGCAACATTATTAATATTCAGGAGGATGAAGGTTCTATATATAACTAGCACATCTGCTATTAGATAGAAGCTTTATACTCAACTTTATTACTTAGTTTACAATACATTGTTTTGTCTTCTTAAGTTTAAGTAACAAGTTTACCTTTAAGTAAACACCTAGTACATCTAAACCTCTTCTTGTATCCTAACCTTTAAGACTTAGTTACCTTTGTTACTTTTAGTATAAGAGTAGGTTTCGTTATACTTTAAGCATCTACTTAGAAGTTTAGTTACTATAGCTTTAACTCTACTAAAACTAGCTGTTACTAGTTCTAGTACTAGCTGAACAAACTTGTCGACTCTCTCTAGCAGCGCTGAGAGAACTTAACTCTAGGCCACCTCTGCTGTACTATTACTAGATGTGATATGTGGAGGTCACGAGGTCATGAGGTCATGTGACTTTTCATCTGATCTAAGGAAGTCTTCATCTGCTATTATAAATCAATCAGGAATTGAGCAGTTCTAGTGGATGGAGTTTACGGAGTTAACAGAGTTGACGTAATATTAGGGCTTAGGAGCTTCTATAAAGCGAGACTTCTCCTGCACCTCTAAGGAGGAGCAGAGATTAGTTCTGTACTAAATTGAAAAGATTCAAATTGACTTATTGCCTACTATCTACCTTACACTAGACAACGAACCAGTACTAGTAGACCCTAACTACAATAACACAAGTATGTTTAATATATCTAAACCTTTTCAGGTTAAAGTACTCGAGACTATTTAAGTTAAACTCCTAGATATATATTATAGAAAGAGAAATAAACTTGAGTTATTCCTCCTCTAGATAGATATCTACTTTAACTTTAACACAGACAAATTTAGTAATAACTATAATTCACAATCAATCTTTACAATCTCTTATCTAAGAGAAGCTGTATTAGATTGGGCCTAACCCTACCTCGAGAACTTCTTTGCACACAAAGACAACAATAGATCGATGAGAGACACCTAAATGATGTTTAAATCCTTTAGAGGATTTAAAGTAGTAATTAGGAAGGTATTTAGAGATTTTGACACAATCTAAACAGCTATATAAAAGCTTTTAGACCTGAAACAGACTAGATTAGCTATTAGCTACGCTAACGATTTCCAACAATATAGAAACAAGTCTAGATAGAACGCCCTCGCTCTTATAGAACTTTTCTGTGAGGTAGATAGTAGGCAATAAGTTAATTTAAATCTTTTCAATTTAGTACAGAACTAATCTCTGCCTCTCCTTAGAGGTACAGGAGAAGTCTCGCTTTATAGAAGCTTCTAAGCCCTAATATTACATTAACTCTGTTAACTCCGTAAACTCCATCCACTAGAACTGCTTAATTCCTGATTGATTTATAATAGCAGATGAAGACTTCCTTAGATTAGATGAAAAGTCACATGACCTCATGACCTCGTGACCTCTACATATCACATTTTCTATAGGGGATTAAAGGTATACCTCTGAGAAGAAATAGTAAAACAGAACATAACTTTTACTACTATTAGCAGTATAATTAGTAGTGTTATCTAACTAGATAATTTGTCACGAATCACGTGCTAGCACGAGACCAGTGAAGACCAGGCGGCGCCCTGACAGGTCGAACACATCCATAGGGACCTACAGCCGGAGGGGATCGGTTAGGTTGGCTAAACGATCCAAGGATTTCCATACTATAGTTATCACGTGATATGATCACATGACCGTTGGAGCTTGCAGGAGCTTGCATTGGAGCTTGGGATCTGGGGCTCCTTCTGGGCTCCATGAGAATGAAGGTTCTATATATGACTAGCACGTCTGCTATTAGATAGAAGCTTCGTGCTCAACTTAGTTTATCATCTTAGTTATTAAGTTATTACTTCCGACTCTTTTGATACAAGTAACAAGTTCACTTCCAAGTGAACACTTCGCGCGCTCTCACCTCTTACTGTATACTAACCTTCGAGACTAGTCACGTTTGTTTAGACCTGTTAGGTAGTTTCGTTACACTTTGAGCACCTGCTTAGAAGTAAGACCGCGATCATGTCGTCCTCCTCTGGCCGCGAAAGGGACCGTACCCCGGCGCCTACACTACCTCCAACACTAGCAGTGGAGGGACCAAATGTTACCCTCAGGGAGGACATCAAGGTCCCCATGCCCGACAAATACGATGGGAACCCAGCGACGCTTGGAGAATTTCTTATGAAATCTTCTATGTACTTAGGGTTCCACAGAGACAAGTTTCCAAACAAATCCAACTAAGTCTGTTGGATGGTGACTTGACTTGTAGGAGACGCCTACAAGTAGATCAAGCTACACATTGAGGAATATTGGGAGGGACAACATACAGACAGTTTGCCAACCGTGAAAATGAGTCTTGTGACTCAAGGATTGTTTTTCAACGTGAAAGGATTCAAAGTAGGACTACAGAGAGCGTTCAGAGATATCGACATCAAGAAGAAAGCGGTCAATAGACTCCAACGCCTCACCCAGACAGGGTCTGCTGCGAAATACACATTGGAATTTCAACAATACTCAGCGAGAGTAGGATAGAACAACAGTGCTCTCATTGATCAATACTACCGAGGTCTCAAGGACGCGGTAAAGGATGAGTTGTCACGCTCTGACCTGCCTACTAACTTAAAGAAGCTGGTAGACAGCTTAATTCAAATTGACAACCACATATACGAGCGACGCCTGGAACAAAAAGAGAACTATAGCCACTTCAAGGAACGCCATCCCAAGAAAAATCACAACCAAGGGGATCCAATGGAACTTAATGTAACACACAAGTCCAGGACCAAAGAGAAAACAAACAAGTAAGGCAAACTTTCCCAGAAAGAACAGAACCGCTGACACAAGCAGAATTTATGCTACTCATGTGGCCAGTCAGGCTATAGAGCAAACGAATGTAGCTCGAAGAAGCAAGCTAACAAGGGAAAACAAGTTAATGCCACCTTCTGAAGGGAGATAGCATTGCTGGAAACACAAGAGCTCTCTGATGAAGAATTGGAAGCACGTAGATATAGAACTCAGGTTGAGGAAGAGGATGATTCTATCCTTGAACAATACTATGACACTTGCTCAGAAAGCGAGCATGAGTTACTATTGCAGGCCACTTATGAATCACCAGCCAGCACTTCAGAGGAAGAGTCCTCTGAGTCATCAGAATCGTCTGGCAGAAATGATTAGAGTAGAGAACCCTAGGTTGGGGATACATAGGTCTTTATTGGGACCTATGAGAGAGGGAATCGTTGGGTGGACATGAAGGGCGAAAGACTAGACTTTTGGTCCCCACATGCCACTATAGGACATGATCCTATTCCTCTCCAACAGTATATTATCAATGATAATCAGGCAGGTTATATCTGCTTTAGACACGAAGGTTCTGGACACATCTCTAGGGAAGAAAAAGAATATAATTACACTATAGACTATGACGAGACGCCACCACCTGTGGAATTCTACTACCCAGTAGAAGGGGAACTTTAGGCTGCTCAGACCCTAGGTCCCTCTACAGCAGAATGGGTACGCCACCGACCACAACCAACATCTAACTAGGCATCAAACAAATAGTTCACAGGAACACTGCTAGACTATTAGACCAGAGTGGAATATCAACAGATATGTGAAGTAGCATATGTAGACCAAGAAAAGGTTATATTCTTTCCATGGGCTTAGAATGCTATGGCCTAGCTTGACAATGCCGAGAACAGGATGTTCGACATTTACTATGTTAGACCAGAATTGTACACTACTTCAGGAGAAAGTTAATTATATGTAATTACAACTATTAGGGGAAAGAAATTACAGGTCATGATTAATTCCAGAGCAACAAGCAATTTCATATCCCTAAAAGCCCACAAGAAGCTTAATATCCTAGTCAAGAAAACTTCACCCTATGTCTTGAGTGTTGTTGACAGAACTAATGTCGCTTACTAAAACAGAGTTATTAACTAGCGAACCATCCCTACAAAGACCACCATCGACAGACACTGTTCAGACACATAATTCAATGTCGTTGAGATAGAGAACAAGGAAGCAATACTTAGTATGCCCTGGATTCAAGAGCACAATCTAGACATTAACTAGAAGAAACGTAGCATTACTTTCAGTTGATGTAACTGTACACAGTTGTGACTGCAAGGCTGGAAGGAGGTTAGCGCCACCTCTTTCAAAGCGCTAGAACACCTAGCCCAGGGTCCTCCACAGGTCAGCCAGACTGCTGATAACGAAATACCTGTACAGTATAAGGAATTCACGGAATTGTTTAATAACCCAGAGGACATGTAAGCCCTCCCTAAACATCAGCCGTGGGATCATAAGATCAAATTAAAGGAGGGTCATAACCTTAAGAAGCAGAAGCTTCAACCTCACAATTAGAGGAACTTACAGCTTCTCGAGAAGTATGTGCAAGAAGGGATTCAGAAAGGACACATCCGAAAATCAGATTCGCTAGCTGCTTCTAATATACTTATCACATTCAAGAAGGACAATCTAAATAGAAGAGTTTGTGTTAACTACAGAGACGTCAACAAGGCAACAGTTAAGGACGCTTACTCATTGCTAGAAGGCTAGTACTTGCAGGACAAGTTAGGAAAGGCTAGGATATTCACTAAACTCAACCAGCGAAATACCTTTAGCTTAATATAGATTAAGCAAGGGGACAAATAGAAGACAGCCTTTGTCTTGCTATCAGGCCTCTACAAGTACATAGTAATACTGTTTGGTCTAACTAACATACCTGCTACTTGTCAGAGACAAAACAACAAAATACTCGAGGATCTCCTAGGAATAACTATCATCTATTACTTAGATAATATCCTTGTGTTTTTGGAAAGATTAGAGGATTATAAGAGATATGTTAAGGAAGTCCTACAACGACTTGCAACAGTGGACTCTTGCCTCAAACTTTTAAAATATAAGTTCAGAGTAACTCGTACTATCTTTCTAGGGTACACTATCACTCCTAGACAAATGGAAGTAGACCCTGAGAAAGTTAGAGCAATTCTAGAATAGAAGTCACTAGAGAACGTCAAGGACGTCCAATCCTTCCAGGGATTTGCTAACTTCTGTCGACAATTTATTAGAGACTATGCTAGGATCTCGAAACCTATGACAAACCTCACAAAAAAGGATGTTCCTTTTGTGTGGGACAAGGCTGTTGAGGCAGCATTTCAGACAATAAAAAAGAGGTTTGCTGAGAAACCAATCCTTAGGAACTATAATGCTGACAAACCAAGCACTATAGAGACAGATGCTTCTAATACAGCAGTTGCTGCTGTACATCTTTAACTAAATGACAAGGGGAAACTTATGCCTGTAGCATACTTCTCCAAAACACTGGATTCAGCTTAGCAGAACTATAGCATCTATGAGAAAGAGCTTCTCGCTATAGTCTTGGCTTTAGAACATTAGAGGATCTACCTACAGGGTGCAAAGCACTAGGTATTAATCCTTACTGATCATAAAAACCTCAAAACATTCACAACAACAAAGGAACTCAGCAACAGACGCCTTGCAAGGTAGTCACAAACCCTTGCTGGATTTAATATATTGATTTGTCATGTCAAAGGAACTAATAATCCACGAGCAGACACTTTAAGCCGTCAACCTAGTTATAAAGGAAATAAAGAGTACAAAAAGATTGTAATCTTGAAAACTCTAGAAAATAGAGACCTAGCGCTAGCTATACATGAGATAGCAGCAATAGGAACAGACGACCCTTAGACAAAGAAAATCTAGGAAGCCCAGGAATTAGAGTAGCCAGCTCTAGCCAAGCGAGGACGAAATGACAAAGAACGGTACACTAACAGAAGGTTACGTGTCCCTAAATCCTACGCAAAAGAATTTGTCAAAGAGTACTATGCAGCCCTAGCACATAGTCACCAGGGAGTTCAGCGAACCCTCTGGTGAGTCAAGCAACACTACTATGTCGATCGCCTATCAGCAGTAGTCAAGGAAGCAATAGCGGAGTGTAATACCTGTACCAGGAACAAGGCTTCCCGCCATACACCTTATAGACAGATGGGCACTACTCCAATACCACAGATACCTTGGAGATCTATATCATGGGATTTTATAGTCAAGCTACCAAAATCCAAAGACCCAATGACAGGAGTTATGTATGACTCAATCCTGGTCATTGTGGAACAACTCACGAAGTATATAGTACTTGTATCATATATGGAAGCAAGTACGGCAGAACACTTAGCCTATGCATTTCTTCGGGAAGTAGTCGCTCTACATAGTCTACCAGAAGAAATAATCTCTGACAGAGATAAACTCTTCACATCGAAATTCTGGACAGCCCTCACAGAGCGTCTGGGTGTAAAGAGAAAGTTATCAACAGCCTTTCACCCCCAGACAAATGAAGGTACTGAACAAATGAATCAAGTTATCAAGGCATACTTAAGATGTTATGTAAACTATAAACAAGACAACTGGGTTGAACTTCTGCCGCTGGCACAGTTCGCCTATAATAGTTCAACAACAGAAACCACACTTGTTACACCATTCTACGCCAACTATGGGTACGAATTAGTTGCTTATCGAGACTCATTGCAGAGTACTGTCGATAATGACAAAGCAGGACTAAAAGACCATGAACTCAGGGAATTACACAAGAAGCTTGCAGAGCAACTTCAGTTTGTGGCAGAACGTAACACACACTACTACAACAAACGACGTAGTCAGGAGCCAACGTTAAAAGAGGGGGATAAAGTCTATTTGGTCAGAAAAAACATTGACACCAAAAGACCAAGTAGTAAACTAGACCACAAAAAGCTCGGACTGTTCAAAATCAAACACGTCAAAGGACCTTTGAATTATAAACTCGCGCTACCAAAGACTATGAATATCTATCCAGTATTCCATGTATCCCTGCTTGAACCAGCACTACTAGGGGCACCACTGGCCCCACTCACAGAGATCTAACCTGTCAACCCTAATGTAGAATATAAAGTTGAGAGAATTCTTGACTGTAAGGTTGTCAGAGGACAGGTCAAGTACCTGATTAAGTAGTTGGATTACCTACATTCGAAAAACACTTGGGAACCAAAGAGAAACCTCACCTAGTGCTAGGAGGAACTTCAGGAGTTCCACTACCAAAACCTAGACTTGCCTACATCTCGTGGTCAGCTAGGAAAGACAAAAGAAAAGATGGGTCAAGACCTAGGTCAAGGGCGGGATCGGAGACAGCAGGGTTAGGGAGGGCTGCTAGCCTGGCTGCTTCCTCCTCTCTCTGTTCTCTCTCCTCTTTCTCTTCTCTCTCTTTCTCTTCGACAGCGTCAAGCTTGTCAAGCATCTGTAGTCCCCGACAGACCATGTCAATTCCACGCTTACACAACTCTTGTTGACGTTGCTCAAGCTCGCGGACACAAGCTAGACCAGCCATGGCTACTTTGAAAGCTATATCTCTTTCAAATTTTAGACACTCCTCTTTGAGACAAATGTTCTAGAGGTCATCGTTGAATGACTAAAGGGCGTCACATCTAACACCTCGACAAACGCACTCCCTGTACTTCTGCGACTTGTTGTTTAGGACAAAGCATTTTCGGTTGTACCAACAACAGTTAGAACAAGGCATAATTTTGGAACTGTATGCTTGGATAGTTTCAAAGAGAAGGGTGCGCTGTTTATATTTCTGTGCTTTGGAGGACATAATGAAGGAAGAAAAGGCCAGTGGCCTTCTGACGATATTTCTTAGGTCGTACTTAAGCGTAGGGACACGCTAGGCTAAGAAGGGGATAGTGTCACGAATCACATGCTAGCACGAGACCAGTGAAGACCAGGCAGCGCCCTGACAGGTCGAACACATCCATAGGGACCTACAGCCGGAGGGGATCGGTTAGGTTAGCTAAACGATCCAAGGATTTCCATACTATAGTTATTACGTGATATAATCACATAACCGTTGGAGCTTGCAGGAGCTTGCATTAGAGCTTGGGATCTGGGGCTCCTTCTGGGCTCCATGAGAATGAAGGTTCTATATATGACTAGCACGTCTGCCATTAGATAGGAGCTTCGTGCTCAACTTAGTTTATCATCTTAGTTATTAAGTTATTACTTCTGACTCTTTTGATACAAGTAACGAGTTCACTTCCAAGTGAACACTTCGCGCGCTCTCACCTCTTACTGCATACCAACCTTCGAGACTAGTCACGTTTGTTTAGACCTGTTAGGTAGTTTCGTTACATAATTGTCTGTGAGAATTCAGGAAATCTATTCAAGAAAGTATAAATCAGGATAAGAATAGAAGCAAGAGCAAGTATAACAGCTAACAAAATAATAGCGAGGTAAACGTAGCCTAGAAGAAATCTTTCAAGGAAAAGAAGCTTTCCCAAGAAGAACAGAACTACTAACACAAGTAGAATTTATACTACTCATGTAGCTAGTCAGGCTATAGAGTAAACGAATGTAGCTCAAAGAAGTAAACTAACAAGAGAAAGCAGGTCAATGTCACCTTCTGAAAACAGGTAGCATTGCTTGAGACACAAGAGCTCTCTAACAAAGAATTAGAGGCACGTAAGTATAGAACTTAGATTAAGGAAGATAACTCTATCCTTAAACAATATTATAACACCTACTCTAAGGGCGAACACAAGTTACTATTATAAGCTACTTATGAATCACCTAAGAGTACAACAGAAGAAGAGTCTTCTGAATTATTAGAATTGTCTAAGGGAAATGATTAGAGTAGAGAACTCTAGGTTAGAGATACATAGGTCTATATTAGAACCTATGAGAGAGGGAATCGATAGGTAGACATAAAAGGCGAAAGACTAGACTTTTAGTCTCTACATACTACTATAGGACATAGCTCTATCTCTCTCTAACAATATGTTGTTGATAATAATTAAACAAGTAATATCTACTTTAGACACAAAGGCTCTAGACACATCTCTAGAAAGGAGAAGGAATACAACTACACTATAGACTGTGACAAAACGCTACTACCTACAGAATTCTACTACCTAGTAGAAGGGGAACTTTAGGCGGCTTAGGTCCTAGGCCTCTCTACAGCTAAGTAGGTACAGCACTAACTATAGCTAACATCTGACTAGATATTAAACAAATAGTTTACAGGAATGTTGCTAGATTATTAGACAGGTGTAGAGTATCAACAGATATGTAAAGTAGCATATATAGACTAGGAGAAAGTTATATTCTTTCTATTGGCTTAGAATGCTATAACTCAGCTTAACAATGCCGAGAACAGAATGTTTAACATCTATTATGTTAGACTAGAACTACATGCTACTTCTAGAGAAAGCCAGTTATATGTAACTGTAACTATTAGAGGAAAGAAATTATAGATTATAATTAATTCTAGAGTAACAGGCAATTTTATATCCCTAAAAACCTATAGAAGGCTTAACATTCTAGTCAAGAAAACATTACTCTATGTCTTAAGTATTGTTAACAGAACTAATGTTACTTACTAAAACAGAGTTATTGATCAGTAAACTATTCCTACGAAGACTACTATTAATAGACACTGTTTAGACATATAATTTAATGTTGTCGAGATAAGGAACAAGGAAGTAATACTTAGTATGCCCTGGATTCAGGAACATAATCTAGACATTAACTGGAAGAAACGTAGTATTACTTTCAGTTAATATAACTATATATAGTTGTGACTACAAGGCAGGAAGGAGGCTAGCGCTACCTCTTCCAAAGTGCCTGGACACCTAGCCTAGAGTTCTCCACAGGTTAGCCAGACTACTGATAACACAATACCTGTGTAGTATAGAGAATTTTTGGAATTGTTTAATAACTCAGAGGACATATGTACTCTCCTCAAACATTAACTATAGAATTATAAGATTAGACTAAAAGATAGTTATAACCTTAAGAAGTAGAAGCTTTAGCCTTATAATTAGAGGAACTTGTAGCTTCTCGAGAAGTATATATAAGAAGGAATTTAGAAAGGACACATCTGAAAATCAGACTTGTCAGCTGCTTCTAATATACTTATTACATTTAAGAAGGACAATCTAAATAGAAGAGTTTACGTTAACTACAGGGATGTCAACAAAGCAACAGTTAAGGACGCTTACTTATTGCTAGAGAGCTAGTACTTGCAGGACAAGTTAGAGAAGGCTAAAATATTCACTAAACTCGACCAACGAAATGCCTTTAGCTTAATAAGGATTAAGCAAGGAGATAAATAGAAGACAGCCTTTGTCTTACTATCAGGCCTTTACAAGTACACAGTAATACTGTTTGGTCTAACTAACACACCTACTACTTGTCAAAGACAAAACAACAAAATACTAGAGGACCTTCTAGGGATAACTGTTATCTGTTACCTAGATAACATTCTTGTGTTTTTGGAAAAATTAGAGAACTATAAGAGACATGTTAGAGAAGTCCTACAAAGACTTACTACAGTAGACTCTTGCCTTAAACTATCAAAATACAAGTTTAGAGTAACTTATATAATCTTTCTAGAGTATACTATTACTCTAGGACAAATAGAGGTAGACTCTAAGAAAGTTAAAGTAATTCTAGAATAGAAGTCACTAGAAAACATTAAGGACGTCTAATTATTTCAAGGATTTACTAACTTCTGTCAATAATTTATTAGAGACTATACTAGAATTTTAAAACCTATAACAAACCTCACAAAAAAGGACGTTCCTTTTATGTAGGACAAGGTTATTGAGGCAGTATTCCAGACAATAAAGAAACAATTTACTAAGAAACTAATTCTCAGGAATTACAATGCTGACAAACTAAGCACTGTTGAGACAGATGCTTCAGATACAGTAATTACTACTATACACCTTCAACTAAACGACAAGGAGAAACTAATGCCTGTGACATATTTCTCTAAAACATTAGATTCTACACAGTAAAACTATAGTATCTATGAGAAGGAGCTTCTAGCTATAGTCCTAGCTTTAGAACATTAGAGGATCTACTTACAGGGTGTGAAGTACTAAGTACTGATCCTCACTAATTATAAGAATCTCAAAACCTTTACAATAACAAAAGAACTTAGCAACAGATGACTTGTGAGGTAGTCTTAGACCCTTGCTAGATTTAATATTTTGATTTGTTATATAAAAGGAACAGACAACCCACAAGTGAACACCTTGAGCCGTCAACCTAGTTACAAAGGAGATAAAGAGTACAAAAAGATTACAATCTTAAAGACTCTAGAAAACAGAGACCTAGCCTAGCTGTACACAAAATAGCAGCAACCGGAGAAGATCTGTGGACTAAAAAGGTCTAGAGGGCCTAGGAAATAGAGCAACCGGCTCTAGCTAAATAGGAACCTATGCTAGAAAACTTGCCTAACAGTAGAGGAGACTTCATTGACATTTATAGAGCAACAAATAATCAAAACAACAAAGAATGATACATAAACAGAAAGCTACATGTCTCTAAATCCTATGCAAAGGAATTTATCAAAGAGTACTATACTACTCTAGTGTATAGTCACCAGGAAGTTCGCTGAACTCTCCAGCAGATCAAGCAGCACTACTACGTTAATCACCTATCAGCAGTAGTCAAGGAAGTAATAGTAGAGTATAATATCTGTACTAGGAACAAGGCTTCCTGCTATGTACCTTATAGACAGATAAGTACTACTCCAATACCACAAATACCTTAGAGATCTATATCATAGGATTTTATAGTCAAGCTACTAAAATCTAAGGACTCAATGACAGAAGTCATATATGACTCAATCCTAGTCATTGTTAAACAACTCACAAAGTATATAATACTTGTGCTATATATAGAAGCAAGTACAGTAGAACACCTAGCCTACGTGTTCCTACGAGAAGTAGTCGCTCTATATAGTCTACTAGAAGAAATAATCTCTAACAGAGATAAACTCTTTACCTCGAAATTCTAGACAGCTCTCACAGAACGACTAGGTGCAAAAAGAAAGCTATCAACAGCTTTTCACCCCTAGACAAATAGAGGAACTAAACAAATAAATCAAGTCATCAAAGTATACTTGAGATGTTATGTAAACTATAAGCAAGACAACTGGGTCAAACTTCTACTGCTAGCATAGTTTGCCTACAACAGTTCAACAACAGAAACTATGCTTGTTATACTATTCTACACTAACTATAGGTATGAATTAGTTGCTTATCAAGACCTATTACAGAGTACTATCGATAATGACAAAGCAGAATTACAAGACCACGAAATTAGGGAATTACATAGGAAGCTTGCAGGGTAACTTTAGTTTGTGGCAGAACGTAACACACACTACTACAACAAGCGACGTAGTCAGGAGCCAACGTTAAAAGGGAGAGATAAAGTCTATTTAGTCAGAAAAAACATTGACACCAAAAGACTAAGCAGTAAACTAGACTACAAAAAACTTAGACTGTTCAGAATCAAACGCGCCAAAGGACCTTTGAATTATAAACTCACGCTACCAAAAACTATGAATATTCATCTAGTATTCCACATATCCTTACTCAAACTAGCACCACTGGGAGCACCACCAGCCTCACTCACAGAAATCTAACCTATCAACCCAAACGCTGAATATAAAGTCAAGAGGATTCTTGACTGTAAGGTTGTCAGAGGACAGGTCAAGTACCTGATTAAGTAGTTAGATTACCTACATTCGGAAAACACTTAGGAACCAAAAAGAAGCCTCACCCAGTGCTAGGAGGAACTTCAGGAGTTCCACTACTAAAACCTAGGCTTGCCTATATCTCGTGGTCAGCTGGGAAAGACGAAAAGAAAGCTAGGTCAAGACCTAGGTCAAGAGAAGGGTCGGAGAGACCAGAAGTAGGAAGGGCCGCTAGCCTAGCAGCCTCTTCCCTTCTGTCTTTTGCTTCCTGTTCTTCCTTTTCTTTCCTTTCCAACTCTTCAGCAGCATCTAACTCATCAAGTAAGTTAAGACCAGCTGCTATCATCCTTTGCTCCTTAGCATCCAGGAATTCTTCTTCCTTGCTAATTCGAAGAACCTTGGCAATGGCCTCTTGCTGGGCCCGTAGGGCTTCGTCTCAGGCGGACTATAGTTTCTGCCGTTTCGCCTTCAGAGACTCCCAGTCCAAAACTGAGAGCATTTAGTTGACTTGTCGAACGTTGCAAGTCTTCCCTTGACAGGTACACTCAGCACAGCGTGAGTGTTTTTGGTCGCGAGGCGCTACACAAGATTGACTACTCTTTTTACATCTGGAACAAGGAGCTATGTTTCTGCAACCAGTCTTTTCAATAGCGTCACCGAGAAGTCTGCTACTTCGTTTGTTTAGTCGTTCAGGTAGCATAATGAAAAGAAGAGAAGGCTGCTAGCCTTCTGACGATATTTCTTAGGTTGTACTTAAGTGTAGGGACACGCTAGGCTAAGAAGGGGATAGTGTTACAAATCACGTGTCAGCATGTGATGAGTAAGTCTAGACGACATTCTGACAGGACAAGATACTATTGAGTAGATATAGGTTATGGGGATTGGCTAGAGTAGCTAGCCGGTCCAAGGATTTCCTTTGATTACTGTCACGTGACATAATACAGGTCGACTTCTCGCCTAGTCGACAAGTCGACATTTGACAAAGTCGCGAGGCGACATTGTTGATATTCAGGAGGATGAAGGTTTTATATATGACTGGCACGTCTGCTATTAGATAGGAGCTTCATGCTCAACTTCATTACTTAGTTTACAATACATTGTTTTGTCTTCTTAAGTTTAAGTAACAAGTTTACCTTTGAGTAAACACTCAGCGCATCTGAACCTCTTCCCGCATCCCAACCTTCGAGACTTAGTTACCTTTGTTACTTTCGGTACGAGAGTAGGTTTCGTTATACTACTAGCCTCACTCACAGAAATCTAGTCTGTCAACTCTAACACAGAATATAAAGTTAAGAGGATTCTTGACTATAAGGTTGTTAGAGGTCAGGTTAAGTATCTAATTAAATAGTTGAATTACCTATATTTGAAAAACACTTAGAAACTAAAGGAAAACCTTAACTAGTGCCTAGTAGAACTTCAGGAGTTCTACTACTGAAACCTAGAGTTGCTTACATCTTGTAGTTAGCTAGAAAAGACACAAGAAAAGCTAGGTCAAGACCTAGGTCAAGGGCAGAGTTAGAGGAGTCAGGGGTAGAAAGAGCTGCTAGTCTAGTAGCCTCTTCTTCTCTTCTGTCTTTTACCTTCTGTTCTTTCTTTTCTTTCTCTTCTTTCTCCTTGTCTTCTAGTTCAGCTATAGAGTTTAGGCTAGAACAAATTAATTGCTACTCCTACTTGTTGAGCTAACACTACAGCTTCTATAGACAAAAAACCTTAGCAGTAGCCTCCTGTTGAAACTCCTAGGCCTGTTCTTCTTTGTCTTACAATCTTTAGCGTTGCTAGTTAATAGAGAACTAGTTAGAAAGTAAAGGTATTTAGTTTCTTGATTTTACATTACAGGATTTCTTCTACCTTATATACTCAGAACATTTGTTAGCCTCTAGAGTAATAGCTAGGGCTATATACTTTCGTTTAGAACGTTTGCATTAGATACAGAGAGCTATTTCTTCGCCGGATCTGTTAATATACTTTGCTAGTTCAATCTAGTGTTTGTGTTTAGATACTTGAGTAACGTTTATGTTAGAAGAAAGAAAAGGCTGTTAGCCTTCTAATAATATTTCTTAGGTTATACTTAAGTATAGAGACACACTAGTCTAAGAAGGGGATAGTGTCACGAATTATATGTTAGCATATAACAAGTAAGTCTAGACAGTGCTCTGACAGAACAAGATACTATTAAGTAGTTATATGTTATTAGAATTAGCTAGAGTAGCTAGACAATTCAAGGATTTCTTTCAGTTAAACGGATCACGTGACAGGAAAGGACGACATAGCCGACGAGTCGACTATGTTAGCTATAGTTAAATAGGTCAACTATAGCAGCTATGAGAATAAAGGTTCTATATATAACTAGCACATCTGCTATTAGATAGAAGCTTTATACATAACTTAGTTTATTAATCTATTTATCTTGTTTAACTTCTTTAATACAAGTAATAAGTTTACCTTTAAGTAAACACCTAGCACACCTAAACCTCTTTCTGCGAACCAATCCTTCGAGACTTAGTCACCTTTGTTACTTCGGTACGATAGTAGGTTTCGTTACAGGTAGCTACTTCTACAGTAGCGAAGTGACTTCCCCCACCTATACTAAATGGCTATATATATACTATCTATACCTTGTATGTCAGCTGCAGTGGAAAGGCTCTTTTCTTCTTCCAAATTGACTATTACAGACTAACGTAATAGGCTTGAAGTTGAGCAACTTTAGCATGCTGAGTGCCTTAAATCCTGGAGGAATTTAGTGTCCCACAACGTACCAAATATTGGAGTTGTTTCTGTGCCTTGGAGTGAGGTAGATAGGCTTGACTTTTGTGGTAAATGCTACGTTGGTAGTTGTTTATGTGATTAGGGGGGTATGAAACGGGGGTAGATAGTTGGGAATAGTTTAATGTGTTGATTTTTGTGGATTATTTTCAGTGAATCTGGGAATAGATTCATTTTAAGAAATTACGTAATCTAAGTACACTACAGTCGGGGTCCACTTCTAATCGACACTCGGACATGAAACGTGAAAAGTCGAGTTCTCTAATTCCTACCTTCCTACATCAACACCACAAAATGCCACCAGTACGTACTTCTATGGGAGCCGTTTCTGGGAATTATGTTCCTAAGAAGCAACTTACGCCATACGAACGAGGGAAGATAGTAGGGATGTCGATAGGGGGGTTAAACGATACTGATATTGCTGTACATATGAAATGCCCCGGCACCACAGTTCGAAGCACTATTGCGCAAGACTCAGAACGCAACGACAGAGCCAATTTAGAGAAAGGCAGTAGGAGGAAGTCATATACCTTTACAGACGAACGACATATTCTACGCTACGTGCGCGCAAACCCAAAGAGTACTTACGACAAGGTTAAACGTGACTGTGCCCTGGATTGCTCTACTACTACCCTCAAGGGTATTCTAAAAGAGTATAGTATCACTAATTGGCGCGCGCGTCGCCGGCCGTTACTTACAGTAAAGAACGCTGCTAAAAGACTTGCTTGGTGCCTAAAGAATAGGCATAGAAATAAGGAGGAATAGGGCATGCATATGTAGAGCGATGAGTGCTCAGTAGAGCGAGGGAAGGGCAAAAGGGACAAGTGGGTGTTCCGTTCTTCACAGGACAACAAATAGGTAAGGGACATGGTGTAGACCTACGATTGTAAGAAGAACATGAAGGTCATAGTCTAGGGGAGCTTATGGGACCTTGGGCATACCAACCTCTATATCATGGACCGAGATTTTGAGTCTACAAAGCATAGGTATAGTGCTGAGAGTTATCTTGAGGTCCTTAACGCAGAAGTAGCTCCCACATATGAATCTTTGGAGCCTGGGTACAAGCTTATGCAGGACAATGCTTCTATACACACAGCTGGAAAGGTTAAAGCTTGGTTTATAGAAAGAGGGATAGAAATAGTGAAGAATCAGCCTCCTTACTCCCCTGAACTCAGCCCTATTAAGTATATCTGGTGGATACTGTGAGAGGCCAGACCTCGAACAACTCAAAGGTGTGGTTTCAAATATTCAATTAAGAAGTGCATGAAGACTACATACATGCGAGCTCTTCCTCTATATATAGGGAGAGGAAGAGCTTCTAGAATATTCCAAGAAACTGCTTGGCAGTGGGGGTAATGGCCAGTGCTGAGCGGGGACTTTGGTCAATGCTTAGCGAGACTGTCAGTGCTTAGCGAGGGCATGGCCCGAGCCTCTATCATGGGTTCCAACCCTCACAGATACTCAAGAAGAGGGTCTTTGACATGTTCCCTGAGATAGCTGGGGACACTTCAGTTAGTGAGCATTCAAGGCAGAGGCTTGAAAGTGCTCTACAAGCAGCCTGGGATACTTTGGATAAGGAGAGCTTTGATGTTTTATATGAGAGTATGCCCTCTAGAATTGAGGCTTGTATCGAGGCAGACGGGTGGCATACAAAGTACTAGCTTTTAAGCTACTTTTATTTTAATTTCCTAGTAGCATAAAATGAAGCCCTGGTTCCTATGTATCTATGCATGTAATTGCTATTTAATTCCTATATAAACTGATGTTGTAGTATATAAAAGAGTAGTTCAGATTTTGATGGGGTGCGGGGTAAAAAAAAAAGTGACGATTAGCAGTGGCCTAGTACTGTATCAATATAGAGTAGTATTTATTACATAGTACTAATATGTCCTTGAAATTAAATATCTACTATTCACTTTATTATAGTAATATAAAGTGATGATTTTACTGCAATATTCTACTGCCAGTACACTACTGACACCACTGCTCACAATATGATACCACCCACAACAGTGGGTGTAACACCTGTAGATCCAGCACAACAATACTTTAGTTAGTTAGTTTTTGTTTCGTTACAAGGAAATATCAGACGAAGAGTTCAAAAATTTTATTTCCCTGTCCTGGCGTAGTTATATCCCCCGCTCTTGCAGGGCACTTTTGAGCTTTTTCTGAAAACTGTATACATGAGTAAGACTAATCATAGTATAATGCGCTCCATCCACCGTATGAAGACGAGGTTGCGTACGAGAGAAATCAGCCCATTTCCCCAAATGATTTGTTCTCCAATCCTCTATATTCTTCGCCACGGAAGCCAACGGTATAGCACAGAAGATATCAATATTCTCAACCATCCCCGAGGGCTCGTAATCCACAGCCGAACTCTGCAACGAATAAGCGAGATCCGCCCAGTTAGCGAGTTTTTCTTTGTTGAGTCCGAGCTCGGCCATTCGGTCTGGGGAAGTGATTTGTATGATGTGATCTAGTACTTCGTGTTTGGTGAGCTTTTGGAGGATTGGGTGTTGGGAGTGGGCGTATTCTTCACTAAAGAAATTGAGGAAGTAAGAGAGGTGGAGTATGCAGTTTGTCCAGTCGAGTTGTCGCATTCGGAATTTGATATGTGGGGGGAGATTGAGGATTCCGAGAAATTTCACTATGTCATTGTTGTGGAGTATCAACTTGGTTATTTCAAATGCAATCATAGAACCATAAGAGTATCCCTAATAAGAAAAGGCAGTTGTCAGCATAGCGTTTGCAGGGAACAGGAACCGATAGAGTTTCTAAAATCATAATAGCAAGCGAGAACAAGACTTACAGCAATTGCATAAGGCCCCGTTGGTTGCCTCTCCTTGATTCTGTTGTAGTAAGTCGTTACTGCATCTTCAATGTTCTGAAAATAAGGTTCTCCTTTCTCGAATCCTCGTGCTCGCATCGCATACACGGGCCGATCGGTGAGGTGAGATGCAAGTTTCAAGAAAATCAGAATTTCACCAACTCCGGGATGGATCAGCCACAATGGAGTTTTCGATCCCTGGGATTGGAGCACGACCATGGGGTCATAAGCATGAGGCTTTTGATGATCCTCCAAAGCTATTGCGAGAGTTTTGATTGAAGAGTGTGTCATGATGGTGATGATCGGTACTTCGATACCTAGTTCGTCTTGGAGTCTCTGTTTCAGCTTAATGAGACCAATAGAGTCTATACCAAGAGAAAAGATGTTGGTGCTAATACCCAAGTCATGCTGAGCCAGATCAAGAATCTCCTCGAATGTTTTCACAATGAGTCCTTCCATGGTAGTGGTAGGGCCCTGGTAGTTGGAAGCCTTATAATGAGCTATGGCTTTCTCATGTCGTTCTCGGAATCTTTCAAAGTTGTGTTTTTCGAAATAAAGACGTAGCTTTGCGCGAGGTAATTTTCCTAGGGTAGACTTTTGGAGTATTGTGTCGTTTAGCGGAATCACCCGTGGCCTGACACCTGTCTGTTGCATTACCGTCTTGGAAATAGCATCATAAGTTTTTACCAGTGTATCGATATCTTCCGGGTCATACGCTGGCAGGTAAACCACACACAAGCTTTCAGTCTGCGAGCCTTTGGTTCGATCGGCGAATGCAACTGTATAGCTTGGCTTGGCTCCTGGAATATGATCAAGTGTTGATTCGATCTCGTGAGGGGAATAGTTAACCCCATTGATAATAACAGTGTCCTTTGATCGTCCAGTAAGTAGAAGTGTACCAAGCGAATCAATAACACCACGATCTCCAGTTTTGAACCATGCTCCAGTGAAAGAATCAGCGGTAGCTTCTGGATTGTTGTAATAGTCTGAGAATACTACTGGCCCACGAACTTCTAGATTTCCTGATGTATTTCGGCCGATAATTTTCCCGTTCTCATCTGTTATTCGCATCTCCATACCTTCAAAACAATGACCGACCGAGCAAAATTCGTTGTTGTTCTTGATATCGTAAAGGGGACAATCCATACTGTATATTGCACCACCACAAGTCTCGGTCATTCCAAAAGCAGGCTTTAGCACGTTATTTGGTGTACCGTAACGTTGTAGAATGTTGCTAAGAGCAACACAGGTCTCAACGACATTTGCCTCTCCTCCAGTAACAATGGATTTTAAACAGGAAAGATCCATGTTACTAACCGAGTTGTAGTTTTTGTGTTTCTCTAGTGCCGATAGAAGACTAGTCAAGAAAAAATTGGGAGCAAAAGACATAGCAACTCGGTGTTTTTCGATAAGCTGGAGAAACTGCAATGGAAATGGAACAACATCCTCTGCTTGAACCATGATCTGTTTTGCCCCATTCCATAATGCATGCAAGTGATTCTCCGTGAGACAAGCCACATGATCGAAACCGATCCAATTCAAGAACACCCGATGTCCTATAGAGCCATGCACCTTGCTTTTATTCGAGATAGAACTGATTATTTGTCCATGGCGTAAACATACAGCCTTTGAATTGCCGGTACTTCCCGATGTAAGCATGTAGACAGCTGCATCGTTCGCCTTCTTGAACGTTCCTTGGTCCACTGGAAAGAAAACGCCATTTCGAAATCCAAATTCATTGATTGGGGGGGATTCTTTCGAGATGTTGTCAATGGTATGTAAACGAAGCAAGTCTTGACTCTCAAATTCGGGAAGTAATGCTTCACGAGTAAAGCAGATTGGATCGTCCAAAAGAGTGTAAAGGTGTATGAGATGCTTCTTCCGCTGCTCCATATTGTTTGTGAAGGGAGTTGAGAGTGCTGGAGTGTAACCTGCACAAATAACAGACCAAAACCACACGACGTTATCGAGGTGACTTTTGAAATGAAGGAGGATGACGGATTCAGGCTCAAGCTCAAGTTGCTGGATGAAAGAAGCATTTTGGTGCGCTAGTTTCAGCAAATCTGGGTACTTGAGGTCCATTTCCACTATATCCAGATTCCCTGGACTGTAAAACAGTATTCCTTCATCAGGATACTTTTCTGCTACCTCTTTAAAGAGCAAGTAGAGATTAAGAGACTGCATTGTGAAAGAATAAGAAGATTTTGGAGTTGAAGAATTTGCCGCCTGGTAGGAAAATGTGATTGAATTTCGTCAATAATATCAGAACTAGGCAGACAATCTTGTACTTTGAAGTTTTACTAGTAGAACTAATAGAGATGTATACTTAGTCTGGTGCTTGTAGGGGGTTATCGAACCAATGAGCGCTCATATACATGTCGTTATTATTCAGCCTTATCTCTCATTATTCCTGGCAATGACTCAATATGCAGTTTCATTCCAAAGTCCTTGCCACACTTGAACATCAATATAAATCAAAATCTACATAGTCACTACATGCTTAGAAATCCCTCAATATTGCATCTTTTTATAAAATTGAAACGGCTTATGACTCTCGGCTACCTAAAAAGAGAATCTATCCCGAACTACGCCGCAGGGCTGCCGGAATAATGGTGCTATAGTTCTTATAACTTGTTCAGGTGTGGGTGGAAGTGAGGGCTTGGCCAACAGATGGAAGTGTTTGTGAAACGTAGTATTATTACTCCGTTCAATATTTGCTGCATATAAGACTTTTCAAGCTGATTCGATCTTGTAATCCAGTTTCGGAAGGAGTTGAAATGCCTTGTAACTCTCACCTACCTAGAAAGAGAACTTATCCCGAGCTACGCCGCAAGGCAGCCGGAATAATGGTGCTATAGGTCTTATAACTTGTTCAGGTGTGGGTGGAAGTGAGGGCTTGGCCAACGGATGGAAGTGTTTGTGAAACGTAGTATTGTTACTCCGTTCAATATTTGCTGCATATAAGACTTTTTCAGTTTGATCCGATCTTGTAATCCGATTTTGGAAGGAGTTGGTGTATGGCTGTCTTAGTTCCAAGTATACTATCTCCAATTTTCGCTTCCATGAAAATCATTCCCCTCACATAGCATGCTGCATGCAAACAATCGTATTTCGTTCCACACACTCTGATCGGTGACTAAATTATTCTCGAAACTCAAGAGCGCTCCTTTATTTAACTTAAAAATACTCAATTAATTCAAGTGTACTTCCGCAAGAGAGCTTTCCGATTGAGAACTTTTACGTTATATCCTTTATTAAGCGAACGACAAATTACAAGCCCGCTCAATGATTAAATGCTGGTTATTAATATATAGTCCAGTCAGCACAATAGTAAGCAACACATTAATCAATACGTCATTAGAAAAACACTTCATCGGACTCTATTTTTCATAATTTAGATCGAAAATTTCAAAGATTGATTGATTTATTCACCGAACAAACCTAACTGCCATCATGAACAAGTGTCCAATCTCACTCACACTCCCCAAATACA
The DNA here is from genome assembly GCA_001414455.1 of Hymenoscyphus fructigenus. NCBI lineage: Eukaryota > Fungi > Ascomycota > Leotiomycetes > Helotiales > Helotiaceae > Hymenoscyphus > Hymenoscyphus fructigenus. The sequence continues at coordinate 191,751 of LKUV01000084.1, read as the reverse complement.
CATCCTTAAGTCTAATGTTGAACTGCCTTGGCCTTATCCATGAGAACCTTCTTGACAGCTTCCCTTGCAAGAAGTCTGTCCATCCAAGCGGCAAAGTTAGGACAGGTGGACCTGAGGTCATCGATGGAGAGACCAGGGAATCGAGAGACTGCGTTATACCAGGTAATGAAAGAGAGATCAGCATAGGTAGCCTTTTCGCCAACCAAGTACTCCTTTCCTTGCAATGCGCTATCGAGGACTTTAGTGACACGATGGATCTCATTATAGTACCGTTCCTGGGCGGAAGGGAGTTGTTCCTTGTGGAAAAGCTTGAACCAGGCATACTGGCCAAAGTAGGGTCCTTGTCCAGACACTTGAAAGAACAGCCATTGTTGGGCCTTGAACTTTTCCGTGGTGGTGGTCGGCTGGAGCTTATTGGCTTCGTCGTAAGTAGCAAGCAAGTAGTTGATGATGGCTCCAGTCTCCCAAAGTGTAATGTCCGTATTCGGATCAATAATGGAAGGAACACTGTAAGTGTATGTCAGCTCGTTTTACTTCCAATCCATAGATTTAGTAAGGGAGTTTAATTGTTTTCATAGCCAAGCGCACTTACCGTCCATTTGGATTGATCTAGAGCACCTCTTATGTCAGTAGTCATCCAAAAGTGGAAGGGACAGTTGACTTCTTACCTTCTCATAGACGGGGGTATGGAGAGTAGTCATATCCATAAACTGCGTGTCGTACGGAAGTCCAAGTTCTTCAAGAATGATAGCAACCTTCCATGGATTTGGGCCAGTGGCATGAGAGTACAACTTGATTGGTTTGGCGGCCATATCAGATGGTGTCTTTTTTGAAAATTTTAGCGCGGAAATATTTGCTTTATGATGGAGAGGGGAGGAAAGTTGGGGAAGGCGCAAGGCTCTTGGTGGCGTACGGTAACGGTGAACTCTGTTGAATGTGGGAAGTGGAAAATTCTTTCTTGGGATCATGTCTTGAAGGTAACTGACCTTGGAGGAGTTCTAGGTAAGGAAGATAAGGTACGTGATATGATGTATGAGGCTAGCGGTGTCTCGGAACAGTGTAGAGCCTGAGGAACTGGTCAATTACTGCGGGGTAAGTCCTAGCGATAAGTAATGCTTTCCGTGAGACTGTTACACAAACTATACGGAGTAAGGCATTAAATCCTAGCCCTGCATAATGATTTCGGTGAGACAACTCGCACAAATTTAATCGAGATTCGACTACGTGCCAAAAGGTAGTGGACGCAGATACAGATGTTCGACCCCGCTTTCATACACTAAATTAAAGGGATTATATTACATACTCTGATCGCTACTGGATTGGTCACCGGTCTGAAATAGGGCTCATTCATGCGAGTTATATTATCAGCTGCCTCGCGTTACACAGCCTCGGATGTCGACACTACGATAAACAGCATGTCTAAGATTGACTTTGGAATTTCAGGGTCAAAAACATTCCCGTCAAAGTTTGAACTTATCTTTAGGCAAGCAAGATAAGGTAAGTGATATGATGTATGAGGCTAGCGGTGTCTCGGAACAGTGCAGAGCCTGAGGAACTGATCAATTACTGCGGGGTAAGTCGGTGAGTAATGCTTTCCGTGAGACTGTTACACAAACTATACGGAGTAAAGCATTAAATCCTAGCCCTACATAATAATTTCGGTGAGACAACTCGCACAAATTCAATCGAGATTCGACATGCTCTGATCGCTACTGGACTGGTCACCGGTCTGACATAGGATCCATTCCTGCGAATTATATTATCAGCTGCCTCGCGTTACACAGCCTCGGATATCGACACTACTACCAACAGCCTGGCTAAGATTGTCTTTGAGTTAATCTCAGGGTCAAAGACATTCCCGTCAAAGTTTGAACCTATTTCACATAACTATACTGCAAACCAACCTACCCACTAAGCACAGGCACATATATCGATATCATCTTCATGGAGAATTGTCATATTATAATCATTGGGGGCGGGTTAGTTGGTTTAGCCAGCGCTATTGGTCTAAGAAAAGCTGGACATACAGTATTGGTTCTTGAGCGCTCTTGTGAGTTCTCTAAGGTAATGAAATACTTCATCCTGTGGTATTCAAAGGTTGCAAGATTAATTAAGTTTAAGATTAGTGCTGGAATTGCAATACCACCAAATGCTACTAAAGCATTGAAGGACTTGGAAGTTCTCGACAAACTCGGAGATTCAGCACTTCAGCCCAGTAATCTCATCGTTCGCTCATATAGCAACGGGAAGATTCTAGCAAATCAACCTTATGTACCAGATCTGCTTGAATTATATGGAGCACCATACTATTCTGCTCACAGGGCAACTTTTCATAACATTTTGTTGGAGAAAGCGAAGGATCTCGGTGTTTCAATTAAGCTGGAAGCTGTTGTAACAAACATCGACTTTGGGGATCCAACGGTATATCTGGAAAGTGGAGAGATCTTTAAAGGGGACCTCATATTGGGTGCCGATGGTGAAAATTCGCAATGTCGTGGACTTCTTCTTGGACGACCCGACCTACCATGCCACGCTGGGGATGCCATTTTTGCTTTGGATATAAAGCAAGAATTGGTCTGGGAACACACTGATCTAAGGGAATTCTTAGAACCACCAAACGTCAACTTGTGGTTTGGGCCAGAAACTCACCTTGTTGTCTTCGCTCTCAAAGAGGACGGACTTGTGCATATCATCGGATCTCGTTATGAGTCTATGGACAGCAAGGTACGGGCTCGTCCTTTTCCAATGGATATTGAAGAACTACGGAATTATCTTGAGTGCTGGGACCCAAAGCTTAGAAAGCTTCTCAATATAGCCACAGAGGGTATAAATTGGACGTTAACAAAGACGCCGGAGCTGAGAAGGAGAACCCACCCTGATGGAAAATTTGCTCTCATTGGTGACTCTGCACATTCCATGTCACCTTTTCTGTAAGCATCCCGTTCCACCAGCAATCCTCTTACTACGCAAACACTCAACTGAATGCATGAATGGCAGTGCTCAGGGTGCAGCGATGGGCATTGAAGATGCCGCTGTGATATCATTACTCTTCTCAAAACTCTCTACAAAAGAACAAATCCCTGATCTACTGTCCATCTACGAACACCTTCGAAGCCCACGGGCTTTAGAGCTCAAGCGACGCAGTCAGGATATGCGACTTGTCTTTGCCTTGCACGACGGGTCAGAACAGCAAGAGAGAGATCGACAAATCACCCAGCACAAACCTTTTGACGGATATCCTCTTCCTTGGATGGATCCCGTTTTTCAGGCGTGGTTGTATGGTTACAGTGTTCCAAAAGAGGTGGAAAGAGCATGGAATATGTATATAAAAGGAGAGTGGCCTCGAACAAAGGGCGCTTGGAGAGCAGTGGGAAACTGAAACATCATAGATAGATAAATCAACGTAGAAGTCAGCGAGTTTCAAGACAAGTTTTGTATGACACATAATGTTTTGAGTTTCTAAAGTGTCATGTAATGAAATTCCAGGCCTCACTTTTCCGCCATAGCTATCCAGCACCAAGATGTCATTCTCGCCTTTCTACCATCCAAGAGTTCCACGCCCTTTTGAGTTTTAAGGGAATCGCCAAAGACCTGAACTGCTTTATCCCAGTTTGTCTCATCACTCAGAATCCAACCATTTTCCATTCTTCCCAGAAGACTCCATACATATTCTACCCAAGTATCAAAATTCTCTACATCAGCCACAGATTTTGCCTTCGTCATTGTTATCTTCCCTCTGAAGCCACCTTCTTCCATACTTTGACGCAGTAGCTTGCCATCCACCCAGCGCATTGCTCCACCAACAAGTTCCCCAGAATTAGCAGGACGAGTTGCTAGGTGGGCAGCGAGAAGTGCATTCCGATGAGGGACTTCTGCCCAACCACTCACAATTGCTACACCACCCGGTTTCAATGTACGATACATCTCGCTGCAAGCCTTGATAGCATCAGAATCTGAAAGTCGGAGAATTACACAATTCATGATGCTATGTGTAAAGGTGTTGCTAGGGAACTCCAGCTCCTGGGCTGGCATTATCGCGGTGGTAACAGGCCACTTATTAGACTGTACTTCCTTGGACAATATATCGACCAGTTCCGTTGCGATATCCGTGGCGTAAATATATTTTGGAGATCCAGTAGTGGTGCCGTTGTCTGCAGTCAAAATCGTACGGGTTACGTTGCCATCACCGCAGCCATTATCGTGAATGATAGATGAGCTTGTGATGGGTGGTGAGTTGGCAATGCAAGCTTGAGCGATCTGTAGCGGTCCTTTTGCAGCCGAAGCTTTCATGAACGCCGGTTGAGCGATTTTGGCTTGAGGGGGCGTAAATGCAGAGGGAGAAAAGTTTAATGCAGTCATGATGATTTGTGATGCTCTCAAGAACGCTTGGTGATTTTGTTGAGTTGGTGTGAAGCTCTTCATGGTGGTTTGTGGCACCTTGTAGACCTATCTTTAGGTGGATAAATAAAGCAGCAGCAAGATTCCTATCGCAATATTCCTTAGTTTGCTAATATTATACTAAGAACATTATAGAATTAGCCGCGTTAAAAGTATACTCTATTCATAGATCTGATTCTATATATGATACATTATACTAAAAGTATAAGATAATGAAAATATAATAAAAAACCATTAGCTGCCGCTTTTCTGGTGCCTATTATAAAACATCCCGGCCACCCGCTTAGCATCGGATGTACAGACACGTGACTGCACCAGTCCAAAGGGCGTATTGACAGGACGGGCACATCTAGGAAAGTTATAGTAAATAGGGATCCTTAGACTAGCTAAGAGATCCAGGGATTCCTTTAGTTAGTTATCACATGATCAGGTGGGATCGCCTGGTAAATATAGTCATGTGACCTCTATACAGGTCAACTTCTCGACAGTCGACAAGTCGATAATCGACAATGTCGCGAGCGACATTTGCGACTTGAGAATACGAAGGTTCTATATAAGACTGTAGCGTCTACCATTATATAGGAGCTTCGTGCTCAACTTTAGTTATCAATCTTATCATTTTGTTTGACATTTTTGATACAAGTAACGAGTTCACTTCCAAGTGAACACCCCGGCGCATCTTTACCTCTTCCGCATACCAACCTTGCGACATCGATTCTTTAGTTAGTTAAATTTAGTTTCGTTACACTTATAGCTAGTCTTCTCTCCTTATTATAGATATACTTAATGTGACGACAAGCACAGCTGATGGACCGCGCAAGATGCACGACTACGCCAGGTATAAGTTAGGCACTGTGGATCTGTCTATTCGAGGATTCTAAGCCAAGGGGAGAAAGGAAGGGGGGACAGAAGCCTGGGAGCTGGAGGCACTTGAATACAATATTGAGTTCAAATTTACACCCCCTAATGTCCGCATTTTTGCAAAAGTAAGTATAATTAATGACTTGTATTTAAACCACTTAAGCCCTCCAGCCCCTACACCGCACATCTCTTGCCATCCAGGCTTCGTCCCTCGCATCTTACTCAGATGTTCAATCACGCCTGGTAAGACCTTAATAGCAGTTGGCTATCCAAACAACACCTATTTGCTCTTAGTTTGACTCAATTTCACTTGTGAACCAGTGCTCTCGATATCTTGGAGTGGAAGTGGAACATCTGTGTCACTCCAAGTTGTTTCTTGGTTCACACGAGAAGTGCTATCTCCCTTTCCACCCTTGCTCTGTGCAAAGCTTGATTTTCCACCAGTTGATTGGCTACCATTGCTTGGGACAGGTTGGCTGTGCGTGAAAATATATTTGACAGAGGACCCGAATTTTGTTCTCAGAAATTGTTCCCACACCGGTGGAAGATTGGGGACACATGCGCAGAAAATGCCAATAGGTGCCTCGCAAGACTATTAAAGTTAGTGTGAGTTCTCTGTTTGAATTGATTTTGAAGTAGTTAATGCTTACTTGGTATATTCTAGGTTTCCATGATCCAGTTGCATCTGGGGTCTGGCCACCGAGCTTAATGAGACATGACATACGCAAAATTGAACATATGCTCGCGCTGAAAATAAATTAACAATACATACTTTCGGGTGGCAAGTTTTGCAAAACTTACAATATACCTAAGCCAAATATGAGGGTTAGGGTGGAACGCGCCGAAGTTGACATACGGATCCTCCAAATGACAGGGATGGGGAGAAGCACAATAAAAAAATCGAAGATGACATGAATCAAGCCGATTGAGGTACACATGTGTTCGTCATTTATACACTTCCCGTGCAGTCCCGGAGTCCAAGCAGCTTCCAATGGAATACAGGCTGTTACCTCGCTGATGAATGCAGAAATCCACCATCCAGAGACAATTCCAATTGCAGTATATGTCATAACACGAAACCAAGTCAACACTCCGAATATTCGAATGTAAAAGCAAAGCAGTGAGATTTGGGTAGCACCCGTCGCGCTGACCCAGAAAACATATTTTGCAACCAGACCCTGAATAATTCTTAGTATCTCGACCACAGTTTATTTATTATGTTCTTATACCTTGAACCAGACTACAAGTTGTTTTCTGGCAATATTTTTTATGGTTATACCACTTCCACCCCCAAGAACCATCACCAAATTTGCAATATATTCTCCATAAGCGCAAAGCTACCACATCTTGTTAGTTACTTCTTCTATATCTCAACATGACAACATAGTCTCAAAATCTAGATCAAAAACACGACTTAAACTCACCAAAGCCAACAAGGCCAAATAATCATCTGCAAAATAACGAGAACCTTTCAAATGCCGTGCATGAAATCTCAGAATAACAGCAGCTGTAGCAACACTAAGTAGAATCGCAGGAACGATGACTAGAGTGACCTGGCCTTCGTTCCTCACAGGAAAGGTTCGGGGTTCGAGACTAGGTGTCATGATCGTGACTGGAGTGTATGGAAGATTCGTATAGTTTTACTCCTTAACTAAATTAATTGTCAAATCAAATAGATGAAATTAGAAAGTTGATATCTCTCTGTCATCGGGAAGAAAGCTTTCAGCATAGAGTAGAGAGAGTAGTTTTGTCCGTTATGATATTAGGCTCATGGTATTACAAGGTATAAAATCCGACGTGTAACCACACTCCCGGAAGCGTAAGCAATATATTTGCAGAATCCGGATAAATACGAATTCTCTCATGTTTGTTCAACTTTTGATTATCACTACTAAATACGCCAATAGATATCCATTTGCGGCATACTGTACGATCGCCTTACAGTTGATTATAACATCCCACACCAATCTTATGGGTGGTATGGCATCCCCCTTGTTGACTGTTCTCCCCACCGCGCTGGTTACACAAAGCTGCTCGCTATTCTGTTGGATAGTGGGACAACGCCCGGTAATGAGGGGCACTTCCAATCATCTCCAAGAGCAATATTAATTTATGCACTACGCCTTTCTCATGACGTTTGATTCATATTGGAAGCCTGTTTTTACTACAGAAGGATTGCACTTTCCCCACAGCCATTATGTGTTACACAAGAACACTATTAACTCATGCACGACGCCTTTCTCGCATGGTTACTTCATATCGAAAGCCTGATTTGACTACAGATGGATTGCATTTTCCCCACAGCCATTATATGTTACCCAAGAACACTATTAACTCATGCACTACGCCTTTCTCGCATGGTTACTTCATATCGAAGGCCTGATTTGACTACAGAACGATCGCACTTGTTTCCCACAGCCATTATGTGTTACCCAAAAACACTATCAACTCATGCACTACGCCTTTCTCGCGTAGTTACTTCATATCGAAAGCCTGATTTGACTACAGAACGATCGCACTTGTTCCCCACAGCCATTATGTGTTACCTTGACAGCAGAAATGAACAGGGTTTTTGGTCAAAGAATAGGAGCCTTCATTGAACCCACAAAGTCTCGGAGTATGCACCAAAGGAGTAATATTGATTTGATAATAGAGAAAACTCTATCTTGATTTCCTTATCTTAATTTTAAAATACGGTTATAATCTGCAGTTCCAGTTTACTGAAAATTTAGGGGATGAAGTATGTTGATTATCGTAGTACACCTGCTTAGCGAGCTAGAGCAGTTTTTGAAGGGCTGCGAGCGTCATCTAAAAGACTATAAATTGTAGCATACTATAACACAATTTGAAAGCATTGTACTATACTTCACCAAAGAGAACGAAAAATATGCCTGATAAAACGCGAATTCTCCAATTAGCTTCTATCATACAAGAGAGCACTGCAACTGTTGACAAATATCTTGCCGCTCATGGCATTTCAACCCCATCTTTCGAAGTCAGCCCAGTACGAAGTTATTCCTACCACAATGATCCCGATGACTTAATCTCATCTCCCAAGGAAGCGATTCTTGAAGCGATGGATGAACTTAGATCTCTGATCTTGGGCCCTTTGGGCTTTCTCCATCAAGAGGTTGCCTATAACGTATGTTTCTTTCCCTATTCAGAGTTCCAATTTTAATGCAGTTTGCAGCATAATAGTCTGATTGCTTTGCAAATGATATCACGCTTTCAGATTGCTCGCAAAATCCCATTGAATGGCGAAATGTCATACACCGAACTCGCACTCTTAACATCCCTCCCTGAAAAGGATTTGCGTCGCATACTTCGCCATGCTATTACCTGTCGTATATTTCGAGAACCGAGACCATATATGGTTGCACACACATCTCATTCACAAATCCTAACCGAGATGCCAAATATCGAAGGCTGGGTGAGCCAAGCTTGTGAAAATATGTGGCCAGCGGCCTCACGAGTTGTCGATGCCATAGAATTATGGCCCGGCACTGAACAGGCTACTCACACAGGCTTTAATCTCTCCAACAACACATCCGATCCGTTTTACACTGTTATCCAAAGTTCCCCAAGAAGGTCTCGCGAATTCAATGACGGAATGAGGTTTTTCCATGCTAGTCCAGGTTTAGAAACATCACATGTACTTGACGCCTACGATTGGGGTGCTTTGGGAACTGCACAAATGGTGGATATTGGTGGTTCCCACGGCTTGGTTGCTTTTGCCATCACGGCAAAGTTTCCAGGTATAAAATGTGTGGTACAGGATCTCCCAAATGTGATAGAAGAGATTGACGTAGCGCAGCGAAAAAGTGCAAAGGTGACTTTTCAAGCTCATGACTTTTTTGAGGAGCAGCCTGTCAAAAGTGCCGATGTTTACTTCTTCCGAATGATCTTTCACAATTGGTCAGATCTATATTGTGTGAAGATCTTGAGGAATTTAATACCGGCTTTGAAGAAAGGGGCAAGGATTGTCGCCAATGATGTTTGTCTCCCGGCTCCAGGAGAGATCTCCTTGTACAAAGAAAGATCACTCAGGTAATTTCTCTCATTGCTATTGTGACATGCATGAATGGGTTAACTGATACTATTCATCTAGGTGTTTCGATTTGGCGATGATGGAAGTTTGTAATTCTCAGGAACGAGATTTGGAGGACTGGAAAACAATGTTTGAGAAAGCCGACAGTCGTTTCAAGTTCTGTGGGCTCAAGAGAAAAGTTCATGCTAAGTTGGATATCATAGAAGCAATTTGGGAAGGATGAGGAAGGGTTTCTGAGTTAAGGTTAATCTAGACGCTCATGCGCTTCACTGTCAAATAAGTCAAACTTGAATCACTTGATTTCTGTTTACGAGATACTTAGCACTCAACTGTCTGAGCTTATGTAAGTCCCAGTGATTGCGGGGTTTTCGACAAATACCAAGTTGTGTAATGAACGGTTAAATTATTTGGAAACAACCTCTGATGGAAAATAATCAAGCGAGATATTACCGGCTACTATTACAACTTACATATATACGCTCATCAGCAATAAATAATAATCAAACATGTCCCCGAATAGTTTAGCGTAACAAAATCATCAAACTTTGGTACTTAACCTCTTCAGGTAGTTTACCAGAATTTTTACTAGTTTTGCTAACTTTCTTACGGGGAATTTCCCTTGGCTCGGCGAAGCAGATAAATAGCGAGCGCCCAGCTTTTCACCAATCTATCACAATAGACTCGGTCAAAGAATTCAATTGCTCTTTCATAAGGAACAATAGAATTTTCAAATCCAGCCTCATCACAGCACAGACTAAACCTTTGAACTATCTTCGACAAACATCTTGATTTCTTCAACAATGTCACACCCTACATCTGAAAATGCCGTCAATGGCACCTTAAAGGGCTCCTACAAAGTCGTAGAGACACTTTTTGATGACCCCGGTAAGCTAATTACACTTCTCCCGCTATCTCCAAATGTTATCCTAATAAGTGACAGCAAATCGCCCATTGAAGGCCATCGGAATCGGATGTGGAATTTCTGGCGTCATGATGGCCTACAAGATCCAAAAAGAATGCCAAAACGTCGAACTTGCAATTTACGACAAGAATGCTGACCTGGGGGGTACATGGTTTGAGAATCGTTATCCTGGTGCCGGTTGTGATATTCCCTCCCACGCATACTCCTTTAATTTTGCGTTGAATCCTGAATGGCCAAACTACTGTTCATTTGGGGAGGACATCCGCGGGTACTGTGAGTACTGGTGCAGCAAAATATAAATGGGAACAACGACTAATATTCTCAAGTAAACAAAGTAGCTGAAGTATTCGACTTGCGCAAATTTATGCAGTTTCGTTCCGAGGTTGTCAGTTGTGAGTGGAAGGAGAAGGAGAGTAAGTGGGAGGTCACCATTCATCAAGTAGACTCTAAAGAGGTGACACATTGTACCACCGAAACTTCTGATATTCTCTTATATGCTACTGGGGTACTTAACAACACTAAGTGGCCAGCAATTGATGGGTTGAAGAAATTCAAAGGAAAGGTATGTGAAATTCGCAATCCGTATCAACCTGCTAAAGTTCTGACAAAGATAGATCATTCACACCTCTGCTTGGCCAGAAGATTATCAAAAAGAGCAATGGAGTAATGAGAGGATTGCGGTGTTAGGTTCAGGCGCTAGTAGCTTTCAAACAGTGCCAGGAATGCAGGTATCTGAATCACGATTCTATTTCAATTATGCACCTAATTGCTAAAACATCATGTACAGCCTGATGCGAAAGGTCTTGACGTTTTCGTCCGCTCGGGAGCTTGGTTTAATGCCATTGTTGAGAACTTCGGCATTTACCATCCATGTAGGATTTCTCCTTCAAAGTCATTTGCATTTCCTCCTTTGATCAACGTGAATAACTCGGTTCATACAGATTCCGCAGAGGAACGGGAAAATTTTCGAAATGACCCAAAAGCACTCGTTGAACACACCAAGGCTCTTGAGAACCAAATGGCCTGGGCAGTGGACATGATGACCAGAGGCTCTCAGTCGCAACTAGAAGCAAGAAAATTCTTTGCTGACCGTATGCGAGAACATATCAAAGATGATCGCTTATACCAAGGAAAGTTCGCCTACGATAATCTTTTAGCTATAAAAGTGACCATTTTTAGGGTTCTTACCTCCTTGGGGTGTTGGTTGCCGTCGAATCACCCCTGGAGATCCTTATATGAAGGCAATTCAGGAGCCGAATGTTCGAGTTCACTTCACAGCAGCTAAGTCCTTGACAGAAGACGGGATCATAGGGGAGGATGGCGTGGAGCGAAAGGTCGATACTGTGGTTTGTGCAACTGGTAAGTAAGCATATTAAAGCTTCGACAAACGAACTGAGAATTTCTTCAATGTTTAGGCTTTGATACTAGTTATCGTCCACGCTTCCCAGTCATCGGCCAAAATGGAATTAATCTGGGGGAAAAATGGAAGGATGAGCCTAACGCCTATATGGGAATTACAGTGCCCGATGTAAGTTTCTCTCGAAACATGAATGCAAGTAACCACATGATAACCTATTAAGATGCCTAATTTCTACATGTTTATGGGCCCAGCGTGGCCAGTACACAACGGATCCGTAATGGGCCCACTCGTTCAAGTTGGAAACTACATAGTTGACTGTATCCACAAAATGCAACGAGAGAATATAAAGTCTCTTACACCGCGAGCCGATGCAACAGCAGCATTCAACATACATGTACAAGAATGGCTGGAGAGAACAGTATGGACCGAAGACTGTCGCAGCTGGTTCAAAAACAAGGGTACTGGTCGTGTTGACTCCATATGGCCCGGAAGTGGATTGCATTATGCTGAGGCCATCAGCACCCCACGGTTCGAAGACTACCGTATTGAATACAAATATGAAAATCAATTTTCTTACCTTGGGAGTGGGTTTACTTTGGCAGAGAAAACAGAATATATGGATTCAACGCCATTTCTGGCCGAAGATAAGCTTGATCCAAAATGGGTTGCTGCTTTCAAAGACTTCCCCGAAAAGAAAAGTGTTCAGAAAGTCAGCCTCCCCTTTTATTTCAATCTCTTTCTAACAAGAATCAAATTTCGAGTAGCGAAGTCGAAGTCAAATTCAACATAGCACTTAGCGCCATTCGTTATTCCCAAGTCGCCCTTAAGTGCACAATTGTACTTTAGGCTGTTCGGCAAACTTTTGCAAATTCCAATTTCCCTTACCTATCACCGAAATTAGCACCAATGCTGACAATAAAATCCAGCCATCACTGCAACTCGCTTTTCTGGGAATCGGTTCAATGGGAAAAGTATATATGTCTTTATATTCTGTAACCCCTTGCTAAACTCGTATGATATAGGCAATGACCAAAAACCTAGTCGAAAAAGGAAATCTTTCAAAACCAATCATCCTCTGGAACAGATCGACATCGCGCGCTATTGAGCACAGCAATAACATTGGAAGTAGCAGCGTAGAAGAAAACCTCGAAGAAGCTATCTACAAATCTGATATCATATGGTCTTGCTTCTCTGACCAAAAAGCCGTTCTCGACTCATTCAATACTATTCTGAGCTACAATATCAGAGGGAAGTTGTTCCTGGAATGTTCCACCATAAGCCCCGAAGCAACCAACGAACTTGCTCAAAAGTTCATTGACGCTGGTGCAGAGTTTGTAGCAATGCCAGGTAAGAGCCTTGATCATTTTTCTGTGTATACCGAGCTAGTTAGAATATGCGGAAAGTCAAGAACATAAGGTATTTTGCAAATATTTTAGAATGACTGAACTTAAGAGCGTTCAGTTATTCTTAAATATTCAGACAATGATATATTTTCCGGACTTTAGTACATAATGTAAGAGCTCATTTCACCGCTTAGCGTACACCGAAACCACAGCATTATGCAGCATGCATATGAGAATAGCGAATCTCATGGTAACAGTTCAGATGGAACAGAAGTCGAAGACTTGTTTCTTAATGAGCAGACCACAAGATGTACTATCACAATTCTCTTTGCTTTCTTGCATAACACATTGGCTCGATGTACTCGTGGTTGCTCCCAATATTATAATAATAAAAAACAGTGTCCTCACCATTTACTAAGGACTTGTAAAATAGTGTTCGGAGAACCAAGCATGGCAAACGCAGGGATTCTCACCTGCCTTCCGGCGGGAAAACCAGAGTCCGTTGATCGGATACTACCCTACTTAAAGGGAGTGTAAGTATCGTTCATCCAAATCCATCTCCCTCTCACAACTAACACATATCTCTAGAATCGCACGATCCGTAATTAACCTAAGCGGATCAACACCAGGCACAGCATCCCACACAAAGCTAATCGGCAACGTCCTCATTGTACAAATGATAGAAAGCGTAGCAGAAGCCCACGTACTAGCCGAGAAGACCAATCTAAAAGGAGAGAACGTGCATAAAGTGATTGAATCTGTTTTCCCTGGACCTTTTGCTATTTACTCGGAGAGGATGATGTCCGGAAAGTACTATAAGGAAGAGGTAATTTGTCCCCTATTGATTGAGAAATAGAGAGCTGACTTGGGGTAGCCTATCGTGAGCATTGGGATGGCAAAAAATGTTGCTTCCTATGTCCAAAGCCTTGCTAAGAAATCGGGGACGGAATTAGCTGCGTATAAGATTGGATGTGAGCATTTAGACTTAGTCGAAAAGCGCGCTGGAAAGGATGGGGATATTTCTGGTATCTATGGTTCTGTAAGGGTAGAGAGTGGTTTGGAGTTTGAAAACTAGAATCGACCGGGGGTGGAATAATCTAGAATCACGTGTCGTCGTAATAAACATCCTCACTAGACACAGCTAGAATATGCACAACTAGAATAAGAACGTCTAAAATAGGTACGCCTGATATAGGTTGAGGTAGTCAAAAAGCGAGGTGGTGAGGTGACTAGCTGTGATGCAATAGTCACATGCTGTACAGCGGTGTGCACGTCCTGCTTTAAAAACGTGATTTCCCAGGAACACCAGAAAAAGTTAGAACACTACTTTACACATATAACCCGTAAGTATCTTTTCGAACCGTTAATCACCCGTAAATCATAGAAATTAAGGGGTAATTAGTGAAAAGAAGACCCATTTCCATTGTAAGTGCAAAATTACACACCCGTAGGTGACCCGTTATAGGATTTAATTCCTCTTCATCTTCCTCCTCAGACTCCATGGCGTCGGCTTGCTCCGTATATAGAGCACCTAGCTCCAAAAAGAGTTGACCGAAGCGGCGGGCCCGGGCGGCGGCTGTGACGGGTCAGTTACGGTCCGAAAATCGGGTATAGAGGCCAGGAAACAGCGGGAATCAGTTACTTACGGGACAAACGGGCGCCAGGAGCGACCTGGTCAACCATACGACGAGGGGACCGACCCGCCGAAGCGCTGGGAGAGGGGGCAGCAGGGGCGACGGGGGCGGCAGGGCCTGTGCCGATTCGTATATATCAGTAACGGTCCATAAGTAGGAGAGATGATCAACGGTAAAGGACTTACGGAACGAGCAGCGAACATCTTCACTGCCATAATGGCAGTTGCAACACGAACCACTAAAAAAAACCACCAACAACCACACAAACCGGCCAAGTGCCAGCACCAGCTACACAATGGGTGCAACCCGGAGACTGAACTTGGCCAGTTTACTGGCCAAGCTCAGCCTCTAGGTTGGAGGGACGAGCACGGTTTACGGACCGGCCGGGTCGGCAGACGGGAGAACGGACGGGAGCCAGGAGAGCTAGGGCCGCCACAGCGCGAGTTTGCTTTTCCGGAAGGGCAGGGCTTACGAACATTAGTTAACTCAGTTACAGACCGTAAATAGAGACTCTTACAGTGCAATAGGTTGAGGAGGAGGGGGAGGAAGACTAGCAGTGTAACGAGCTGCAACAAGTGCAGCAGAAGCTGTAGTAGCAGCAACAGTAGCGGCAGTTGATAGCATCTTACAGACCTGTTAGCATGTTTACCAGTCATTTACGGGGCCTACTTACTTGGATTAAGATTGGAAGTTGTAAAGAAGGAAGAAAGGAGGAAATATCACCTAAACTCTATTCTATTTTGTTTGCTATTGTCATGGAAAAACATTATTCCTTACGCCCTCGCTCCGAGGGCCCGGCAAAGTCCCTAGCGGGCCCAGTAACTTATTATTATTATTATTATTATTCCTTTTAACGTGCTGTGTGAGTCTGAGACTATAGTAGCACGGCTAAGGGTTTCCCTCCAGCAGATAATGAAGCTGTACTAAATACATGTGTGAGAAGGGGGTTATAGTGAATACAGTTATTGGGTTGTTGGAAGCGAAGCTTCTGGTTATGACAAAAGAAATACCGTGTAATGTGGTACGCCCCCGCGTTTCACGCCCTGTACCCTACTCTTCCTCATCCTCTTCCTCGTTTTCATCCTCGTCTACTCGTTGAGTGTGCCATATAGGATTATAGAATCTAGTTTATTCTATACTAAATATTAAGTTTATATTTATTTTCTATAAGAATAGTTTTATCAATGTTAACTGAAATGTTACCTTTTTAGTACTAGACTTACAGCGCGCGTGAGTCGAGATCTCAACTTGGAAAACACCTCTTTGACCGACTACAACACCTATAATTGTCGCCTTATTATAAATTTATTATCAGCAGATAGCCAGTTATTGTTATTCTTACCCTATCGAAGCCCAGATATCAAAAAGCGTTGTTGCATAGATGCATCGATACTTAGTGCCAGACACTACAAAATCGCATTTTGTCGGTGGGGGTCACTAACAGCCACTATAAAGGTGTATGGCAGCAGGTTGGGTCAGAACATGTGGGCACATCATCTCCAAGTGTAAGGCTTACACTAACTCACAGCATCCGGACAAGATATAAGCTTACTTCCTAATGGTTTAAAATTCACAAGCATCTCAAATAAACCAATCTCGCACCTAGAGTATTATTATGGTGTTTAGTCATTTGTTTCACTCGTACATCACAGTAATCCTCAGTTCATAGCCCCAATGCTAAGCGACCAATGAAGAGCCCTACATCGGCTACAAACTTGTGTAACTATAACAAAGTGCGTAGAAGGATTTTTGCTGCGCCCAACAGCATTTCAAAACTGGAAGGAAGCTGCCTGTCTGAAGTGTTCTTGTTCATTCTGTTTAATTGCAATCGCAATGCTGATTTTTGGACTCTTGAAAGTGTACGTTTTGACCACTGAGGGGATCGAGTCCAACATTACACAAGTTTTATTAAGCTATCTTTTTCTACATGACTTCCTGAATTACTAACTCTACTGTTCGTCCGTCCTTCAAGGAGTGTGGGTTGGATCGATTCTTATCTATTTAAGTTATCGGTGTCGAGGATGGCAGTGGCACAAGGTATTCTTATTAATTGTCATTGTCGCATCATTCCTACCAGGTATAAAGATGTATCAATTCGCATCTAAGTGTTCTATCTCCATCTCATTTTTCACCTTTCATTCTTTCGTTCTCTTTTCTTCATTTTAACCACTGGCGTGCCTCTTCTTCAATTTTCAATATTTCCTAGTTTGATATTAAGATCAATCAATATCTTCAAAATGTACACTTCAGCAGCAACCGGGGCATTTGTGCTTTCGGCACTCGCCACCGCACTCCCTGCTGGAGCTCCAGGACCAAACACAGTAACAGAACTTGAGGTGGAAACACCTGCCATAGGAATCCGCTGGTCCAACGAAGTTCAAAGAGGAGGCGATGTCATGACCGTAAAGCTGGACGATAAGCCACTCATCATCAGTTAGTTTCCCTCTTGGACCTTTTCACTTAGAATCTTCTCACATCAAAACAGATCACACCTTTCCCGCAACAGGATTCCAAGCTAACTGGAACCTGGAAAACTGCTGTTTCCTCAATGCTACCGGAGAGTTCAAACCTCAACCTATTGTTCCCAAAGGCGGGTCGTTAAATAACTGGAAGGTCTCACCATCTCAAATTATCAAAAGCGTTACTTGTCACGAGAAGCCATCCCAAGATGGAAATATTTCCCTGGTTCTCACATATGAGAATTGGAACCCACCTCAACGTTTGGAAATCCCACCAAATGGATCGGTTTCGAATGGTGAGTTTGTGGTTGATCTTGATTTTTCAGGGGAAGAGATGCTGATATATCCTATTTAGGTTACAACTGGTTGGGTCGAAAAGTGAAGAGCATTTCTTCTTCAAACACTCCTTACTTTTTCGAGAATTGCAGTGGCTGGCCGGAGGGGAGTCAGGTCGTCAATGAGCTTGGGTTAATTGAATTCACCAAAGCCGTTGATATCCAAGCCATCACTTGCAAGTCGGTAAAAGTAAGTTAGATGTATGACGAATTTAAAAATGTTTCTAGATGGACGTCTGCGCAGAAAGAGTAGTGTTGAATGGGGATAGATGGAGAATCTGTGAGTGCTTGTTGGAGCATGTGAGATTTGGGCGTTGAGCTTCTTATAGATTCAGAATATAAATCGCTTTTGGGTACAAAAATTGATTTACAACACTATGTAGAATTGATTCGGAGTATAATCTATGATTGAAATGAATTTGTGCATTCATGCTGTATTTTAACCAATAAAACACCTTTAGCATAAAATATTAAAACGTTAAATTTAAGTAAGTTCATTACCCACTAGATGATACGAATCTCTTGACAACTTTCGGCGTCGAATGCTTCGCAATTCATGATTCCATGAAGTTACTGTCGCCTATAAGCTCCCAAGCTGCTGGCTGGTTTCTCAATATTAGGGAAGTCTGTCCACCTTTGCACACGGCAACCCAATCTTCAACCTCCGTTTTTGAAGGAACAAGTGCGAGACATCCGCTCTCGGTCCGAGCGATCCTTCTGCCATATCCCATTGTGTTATATTGCTTCTTTTCTGGATTATCAGCACCAGTTGCATCCTGTAAAAGCTGGAGAAATGAGGTACCCTTGAATAACCATGGGTGCTCATTGAAAGAGACTTTATTTAGAACTAGTCTGGGCAACTAGTTCTTCCTCCAGTCTTCGTGATTAGCTTTTGGATTGAGCTGAGGAGGAATGCTAGCAGTGAGGGTGGCTTCAAAAGCCGTTCTTTTAGTTTCTGTGGTCGGGTAAGAAATCCCCATTGCCAAATGTTACCATTCTTTAAGCACATTCTGTTTTCGACTCAATCTATCAAGCACTGATGAAAAATCTTGTACTACGGCTCGAAATCCAGAAAATGGCCCCGTAGTCACGTTCTCTGACTCTAGTATTGGTGCGACTTCTGCAATTTTGTCGACAATTCTGCCCTCGAGAATGGGTGTCCAACCATCGTCTGCAAGTTTTGGGCTTGCTTCACTACTCTTGCTTGCAGTATAAAAATGACGTGTCTGGCCCACGAGTGACATGGTATTGTTCGAGAAATCACTCCAGTCCGCAACCCAAGAAGGCAGTTGCTCTCTAAGTTGTGTCTCGCCGCGCGGCACTGAAAGTATGTCCAATGTTCTTGTCACCTCTAATGAAGGTAGGGTGACTTTTCTGTAGACGTCTAACAGATCCATAGTGTAACCGACCCTCAAATTTATACTCTCAACCTCGAAGTCCATTAACCCATAAAGCGCGAAGGCTTTGTCGCGAGGATCCGTCGCATCACGCCTTCGGAACCATAATAGATGATTGAGGAAACCATCGAAATTGTATACTCGATATTTTGGAGACGACATAATTGAATGATTGAGCTGCAAATGGGCTGCCTGTGCTGCATCCAGGAACTGTACGGTATCTGCATCAATAGCTCGCTGAGAAACCATAACCCCGGAAGAAATCCCTACTTCCATCGCAGTGTCGAATTCATCCCACGGTATTTCATCTTGTCCGTAGAGCACCGTCGCGGTCGCTGCAAGTGCGACTTCCTGCACAATCCAAATACGGCGAAACCAATCTCGATTAGTAATGGACGAAGGCTGATCCAAGACTTGTTTTTTCGACCTCCAGTCTGATCGCTGGGTAGTCTGGCATTTTCGAGAACTTCGCTTGTGAATCGAAGGCTCGAATGTGGCAGAGAGCCTAGCTCTTCTAATTTCCCCTTTGCTTCCACAATCTTTTTCAAAAGAATTATTGCAAGATTGCTGTCACTGTGAGCCTCGCCAAGCCAAATTACAACTCGTTTCGCGTTCTTGTGGATATGCCACATGAGCTGAACTTGCTGAGTTCTCTCCTCAAGAGCGTTAGGACTCTGATCGATACATATTGCATCGGCCCAAATCCTCCGGATCTGGTGTCCGTCACGTAATCGACGAAGTGCAGAATGCAGACTCGTAGTTACTTCGAGCATAGCACCGTTGCAAAGGATTGGTACCTTTACTGCCGCATTTCCACAGCAATACGAGAGAGCATCGTAGGTTGGATTTTGGTGAAGCCAGACGATTTGGATATTACACTTGATGGGGGATGATGGCTGATGATCTGGTAGGAGGTCTAGGACGCGTATGACTCTGTCCGCCGAAGCATTCGGAGGAAGAGGGGCGTACCGGAAAACGGGTATCGTGTTCATTTTACAAACAAAACCTGGAGAAGATTGACTGCAGACGGAAAATTTCTAACTGGCTGAAGCAAAGGAAAACGAGCTTTGAGAACAAAGTATCAGCTCAAGTTGGTCAACCGAGGGCTGAAATGTGGCGCCTACAGTGCATGAAAATCGCTCATTGGCGCATTTCTTACACCTCCTACGCGTTATTGGTTACAAGTTGAGGGTGCCGAGAAGTTTGTGAGAAAAAGCAAAACCTCTAAAAGGCAAGCATTTCCAACGATACACCACAGGTTTCATACGGGGGTGACTGAAATCGAGGAGGCTCGCAACTGAGAGGAAACTTGAGGCACAGAGAATTAGCACTTCCTCTTCAAGGGAAATGATAATTAAGTACAACCAAAAAATGTTAGATACACAACTTTTCCTTTATCCTTTCCTTGACTTTTCCGTGTTGCTAAAGCCAAGTAATGCCTCCGTTGAAGTCAATCTAAAAAGCTCAGCCACATTTATAGTGTGCAACACACAATAATACGGTTTTTGATTTGCCCCCTCAACAAGTACCGTCTTAGCGAGAGTGTGTCCCCCATCTAGTTGACTAGTAGAAGAGGACCTAGTATGCTTTCATCAGCGATGGAGAAAAAGCGTTGAAAGTCTAAATTTTGATGAAATAGTTAACTGAAGCCTACTGCAATCATCATCGAAAGTTCAAAATTGTATAAATTTTGAACTTCATTCAACTAACTTAATAATTCTTTATATTTTAAAAGATATTAAAAAAAAACCACCTTCAAAATTTATGGGGTAAATTAAGTATTCAATACTCTAAAGTAGTGACCTAATTGGTAGTTGGAATACAACTGAATATTGACGTCAAATCTAGAAGGCCACGCCACGCACCACTGATGACACCTAAAACCAGTGGGGTCAGTAGTATTACCGTGGTAAAATACTGCAGTATTTGAAGCCCAAATATCACCACGATATTTGAGTAGTACATACTCAAATGCGAATCTAATATCACGGTATACTACGGTAATACTAATAGTATTTTTGCCCCATTTATACCCCACCTTTTGTTGCGAAGTAAACCTATTTAACGTGGTTTATCAGCGAGTCGATCATATCACCGAGTCGATCACTAAAAATACATACAAAAAACGTCTGTGCAACCCTAGTAAAAATCTGGAATTCTTAATAAAAATTAATAAAATTAAAAAATCTACTTTATCACTATATAAACAAGTAATATTGAAATTTTTAGACGCTTACTAGCTATAGCTAACGATTCGCTTAAAATTACCCCTGTATTCATAGATTCTTTTTAATTTCTTGAATAACTTAGCTATTATAATTAGTTAGTATCTAAGATTTCTAATATTATTTACATATATAGTAATAAAGTAAGGTTTTTAATTTTATTAATTTTTATTAAGAATTACAGATTTTTACTAGGGTTGCACAGACGTTTTTTGTATGTATTTTTAGTGATCGACTCGGTGATATGATCGACTCGCTGATAAACCACGTTATAGTACTTTCCTTTTTGTATTCTTTTTTACCCCCTTTGCCCCCTTACTATACAACTTGTAACGCTTAGAATCTAGTAGAAATAAGATAGAATAGACTCTTCGATATACTTCTAAATTGTTTTGTAAAGAAAGTAGAATTAATTCAGAAATGCTGTCTTGGCAATACTATTAGTATTACTACGGTATTACGATGAATACGATATACAATTAGTAGTACGTATATGGTATACTGCTAATTCCTAAACGGTATTAATAGTATGTATTCCTTGGCATTTGGTATGTATTACCGTCACGGTATGGTATTTCAAATACTATTGACCACACTGCCTAAAACTATTTCAATGAGATTATGGAACCCATCCAAGTCATATATATTTTTTTGGTTTTTCAAAAAACTAAACCATTATCACCATGCATATCCGAATGATCCTAACGATAACGCTCCTCGGTTTTACAACAGCAACAAAGACAAACCTCATTCTAACACCGCCCCCCTGGCTCCAAAGGGACTACCTATCGGACGAGGAAAACCATCACCATCTCCTCCCATTAGAAATAATCTCAACTCACATCATAAACTCCACCCCAGCCTTCGACACAGCATACTCTCTTCTTTACCCTCTAATCCACCAAAATCTAATAACCGAACCCAGCCCCGCATACGAAGACCCCCACCACTACGTCTCAATCCTCTTCAAATCCCTCCTCAACATCGCAACTCAACTCCCCCCCTCCACCCAGGACACGGAAGGCTCATTTCCCTCCTAGTAGTATTACAACACCAACCCCCTCCCTTCCCAGCAATTGAAGGGCAAAAAATCCCCGGCCAATGGAATGTCGTGCAAACCTTCTACGCAATCCTGCATAATATGTTCTCAGAAAGGAGTGAAGAGTACGGCTTCTCATCCAAGCAGTGGCTGAATCTAAATGCCTTCATCTCCCTCCTCGCTATGCACGAAAAAGACCGTAAATCATGGGAATACGGGTTTTGGACTCTTAGAAACGCTCTAGAATTAAACATTGAGGTAGAAAAATTGGATTATCACATACCGGCTGCCGCAATTTGGTTTTGGACTGCTGGGTATTGTTTTCGATCGAGTGGGTGGCAGCTAGCTAATCCATGGCATGAGGATGGGAAATTGAAATTACAGCCGGATGAAGAGGACGTTGTGATAGATGGGGGGTTTATAGGAGAGTTGAATTATAAAGAGGTGAGTTTTTAGAATGGGTCGAGGGGGTTAAGTAATAAAAAGATGAGGTTTTGGGGTGGGAGGTTTGAAGAGTTGGCTAGGGTGAAATATCTTGAGGACGAGACGAGAATGTGGGCAGAAAGAGGTGCGGGATTGGTGGATGATGTATTTACCATATGTGGCATGTTTGGCTGTCTTTGATATGTAAGTAAAACAAAATATTCCCAAAAAGCAACCAAGTCTCAAAGCTGGAATTGGAATTTCATATCAATATACATTCATCATTAAACATTACAACCCCCTAAACAGCCTCACTAATAATAACATCCGCCGCCTTCTCACTAATCATAT
The DNA here is from genome assembly GCA_001414455.1 of Hymenoscyphus fructigenus. Classification (NCBI taxonomy): domain Eukaryota; kingdom Fungi; phylum Ascomycota; class Leotiomycetes; order Helotiales; family Helotiaceae; genus Hymenoscyphus; species Hymenoscyphus fructigenus. Next base: position 168,956 of record LKUV01000084.1, on the reverse strand, counting down.
AAACTGGTACAGCAACATAAAATCCCGGAATCTTAGGGAAAACACTAGCATCCACAACCCTTAGTCCCTCCGTGCCCCTAACCTTGAACTTGGAATCCAGGACCGCCATCGTATCCCCATCCTTCCCAATAGGACACGTACAACTAGCATGATGTCCCCAAGCCTCATTCCTCACAAAGTCATTCAATTTAGTCCCCGTAATCGAAGGTCCAGGCCATACCTCGCTGAATGTTCCGGCGAGAGGGTTGATAGAGCTAAAGATTTTTCGAGAGAGCTCCATGCCTTCGACGATAGCTTGAACATCTTTTGCACCATCAGCGGCGTTTTGGAAGGAATTGAAGTTGATGAGAGGCGTGTCGCGAGGGTCGGTGGATTTGAGTGTCACTGTCCCAGCGGCGTTACGGGAATGGGCTTTGAGAGTTATCCAAGACCAATGTTGTGCATCGTCAGTTCCATTTTCTGCGTAGCCGGGGAAATAACCCGGGAAGTTGGCTGGCGCTCCAGTGACAAGAACATCAGGGTCAGCGGTTGAGACGGAGGTCTTCTTGACGATAGCCACCGAAATGCCATTTGAAGCGTAGATCCCACGATCACCACCATTGGCATTAGCTTGCCATTTCTGTAGACATGGGTCCGGGGATTCGCGTAGAAAGGTGCAATCTTTGGTAACGGCAAATTCGCTGTCGAATTTTGAGATAACGCTCGTCTCGTATCGGTCTTGCATGTTTGTTCCGACACCTGGGAGGTCAACAACAACTGGGATATTGAATCTTGTTAGTTCAGCAACCGGGCCAACTCCACTGAGTTTGAGAAGTTGTGGTGTGTTGAAAGCGCCGGCTGACAAGACGACCTCGCGACTTGCACTCACACTGCCAGCAACTCCCGCGGATGCACTTCCAGACCGTGGGTCTGCGCGATAGAGGCTCTTTCCAACAAGATAATTTACTCCCACTGCCTTCGGTTTGGCGCCAGTTGTATCGAAAATGACCTTTGTGACGAGGGTGTTGAGTTGAAGGTCAAGTTGGTACTTTTTAGAGCCATCTGCGTTGACGGCATTGGCAATATTCAGAACAAATTCTCGTGGGCCATTTCGATTTCCCCCATCCACTGCAATGGGAACCTGATATAACCCTTCTGCAGCATCACGACCGGCGCTGTCAACATTGATATCCCGAAGTAAAATATCTGTAAGTCCGCCAATAGTGCTTATGATAAGCCCCAAAGCACTTTTTCCAGTTGCATATGCCGCGGCGATGATCAGTGACAATATTTTGAAGTCTTGAAAGATAATGAGTACATCAGTGACACTTGTCGTTAGCCAGCCACTGAATCCGTGACCAATAATGCCGTTGGGGATATATTCGGCGTTTTCCATTTTCTGAAAGTATTTCCGCATCGAATCCGGGGCCCAAGAACTGTCTCCAGTAAGACTGGCGATGTAAGACCAGTCACTCTTGTGTGGATAGATTGTAATTAAAGCGTTGTGTGAGCCGCATCCACCAAGGGTTCCAGCACGAGGATATAAAATACCCAAGGGCGTTGAACCTGCTGGTGGGTTTAAACCAATGTATTGTCCGCCTGATGGTGTTCGATATGTCATTTTCGAGTCCTGTTTCTGCTGGGTGATGTTGCTGTAGTGGTTGACGAAGTAGTCCCATCTCATTGCCTCGACTTCAGTCGACTGAAGAGACAAGGCTGGAACTTGATATTCAAGAAGCGCTCCTTGATCATCACCAGCATCTAGCAAGAGGACCTTATACCCCGCGATTGCTAGTCTCGCAGCCAAAGGACCACCACCAGGACCGCTTCCAACGATAACGTAGTCATAACTTGTCGTTTGGCGCGCAGAATTAGGACTATACAAATTAGCAATGAATCAAATAGTAGGAAACATGTCACTCACAGCGCCAAAGCCGCAGCAAATAACAGGCCAAAAGCCGACAAACACCACTTGACGTACATCTTGCTAAATGGTGATTCAGGAAAATATTGCCTCATCAAGAGAAGAAAAACATTTTGGTTATATAGGGGCACACAAAGCTACATCCTTGTGCGGGGTAAATCCTCAATGAGAATAATTTCGATGCCATGTGCTGGTGCAAGGCCAGCGATCGGCTGTATACCTACCAAATGGGGAGGTATTACTTGCTGGGAGTTGCCGAATTTGGTCCCCTGGTGGGTTGATGTTCAGGTACGGGGAAACGGGGTAAGATTTCATCTCCGGACGAATCATGCAAGGTCCCCAACATACGAAGTACGAACTTCCAGCTTCTCGATGTTACAGTACTAGAAATAATTAAAGGAATGGGAATGGGAATGGGAACACATGGCAGTGGCTTTGTGTATCTGGAGGAATGGGGATTCCGGTCGGATATTCCCGAGAAGGAGTGGGGGAGTGAGTCCTAACACCCTCGCTAGACTTGCTGCGGCGAGTCAGATCTTGAACAAGGAAAAAGTGTGCGCAGCTCAGCAGAGAAACGACGGACTGAAAAATAATTCGATAGATTCAAGGAAATCGCCGAGGTATAAGCATAAATATCTGCAGCCATCCTGCAAGCCAAGTGTGTAACTACAGCACGCTGAATTGAACTCGGGCAATTCGGGAGCATGTGATATGGGTACCTTGTAAATCAAAGATTGGAATTTGACTTGCAAGTGTAGGCACAGTTAAAAACAGAATGAAATCTGAGGGTAAGAAATGATACTCACCACTCATCGTCAACCTACCATCACCACCGATATCCTCTCATTTAAGAATGCAAAAAATTGGGTGAAATTCCTTCCCAATGTGAATGTCTCTATGCAAGCCACAGCGTTTATTGAGCAACCATGACGAGAACGTGGGCTTCCGAAATAGGTTTGCACTCTCATGAGGTTTCGCATGATGTTTTCCTATCCAACGTGTGCATAATTTGGTTTTCCTGCTGGCCGCAACCCGGAGGGGTATCACTAACAAATGAATGCCAAACTCTGCTCGCCTCCTTTCAATGGTGGTCCTCTAGTCAATCAAGCAAAGAAGCTTCTCTCGGTTATTTTCTATTCGAATTTTTATGAATTGTTGTCGAATTCGCGTACGAAGACGGAGGTGACTTATCTCTCCCAGCCAACATTACTGCAACCCTCGCCACAACGATTTACATGTACAATATATATGACAATGTAGGGTATAGTGAGGAAAGGTTTGGCGCTCGAGAGAAGACTGAACGTGAATATCGAGGCATCATGATAGATTCAGAAGAACGACTGGTAACTGAATCGTTACATTGAGAATTGCCGAGTTTTGATGTAATTTGATTCTAGTTTCGTGTAGAAATGGTTGGAGGTAAAGCAAGAGCGTATGCATTCTTTATCCCATGGTGATGATGGTTTTATCGAAGGTGCTAGGATATATGTACTGATCAGCCCATAGCTAAGCAAAATCCCGAGTCCGGGCACTAGCAGCCATTCAGAAATTTCACCAGACTAACTGCCAAAAGAATCTCTTTTGCTGGTTGCAGTTTTCTTGCTCGGAAGTTCAGAACGCGATAACTTTCGGCTTGATGTTTCTCCTGGGGCGGCAAATGCTGCAGATAATTGACCGCTTCTAGAAGACTTGAGGTGCAGTTGCAACGCGGGAAATGTATGGCGATCGACCTCGTTGGGATGGACACAGAACAAGTGGAGCTCAAGGAGTGCGCGATGGTGATCAGGAGGAGTAGCCGACATCCGGAACTTCAGATTGCTTCAGCTGGCTGCGAAATGAAGCTGTGCGAGATACATTTCCAAGATCAAGGGTTAAACGCGCAACACGAGACACGCGCTTAGCACAAACGCGATGCCGCGTGGTGTCCCCTCCAGTTGACCTTCCCAACTTTCAACCTCAAACATCGTCATCTCTTCAAAGTTCAATTCGGTTTCCCCGCGCTCTCGAGGGCATCACACAAATGCACATCAACCTCATCTTGTCTTGCTTTTGACAGATTAATTGCTCCCACTTGCAATCTCCCCTCCAAACTGTTGCCCACCCATCCGAGTTGTGGTCGGTGTTGCTGGTGGGGTTGTTTGAATGTATTTAGTTTCTCCATCTCTTTTGAACCTCAAAGTTGGGGGTTCCAAGAATATATTGGGAAGCAAACATGAATCCCTCATCTGTAGCATTTCAAATGATCATGTCTAAATCAAATCATTTTCTTGTTTTCCTGTTCCTTTGTTCTGCCAACGTTGTGCTTCTATTTCAGCTGAGAATCTCGCGTCGTCCCATGCTTTAATATTTTCTCCTTGGCACTTCATATGAAACCCATCGTCCGATTTTTTCGTCTCGCCTAAACTCTAATTTTTGTGCCAGTTGAGACTGATCAAACTCACACCAGTCAGAAACTAGCGATATTGCTACAGATGAGACATGGCAACTAAGTTGCACTCGGCTGTCAACGTCCGCTAAGGCCATAGGGGCCCTCTGCTTAGAGCCTCATCCTCGCCCAGTCCTCATTGGCCAACTCGTCACCCCTCCATTAACACGCAATCCCTGGCCACTATCGACTTCATACCCCAGGGCAAAAGTCGGAAAAGTGCCATGAGATAAGATCTCGGATCCGGTTGCCAGCTGCCCCCAGACAACATTCTAGGGCGAAACGGGCTTTTGCCCACGTTTGTCATGTCGCCCATTTCAGTCAACCAGTCACCCTCCCTCTTGGTCGTTCTTGAATTCATGCATCGCTACCTCTTGTAGTTTGCTCTTCCCACCGTTCGACCTTTCTCTTCTCACGCCAGGATTGATTTCTGGCTGCCATTCGTTGAACATACTTTATATTATATTTTTTTTGGTTTTTTTTTGTGATACTAGCTTTAATACTTGACGATGGTTTGTATTCCAGATTTCAAAAACTCGAAAGACAATTGCTAACGTACTACAGAATTCTTCGAACGAAAAACAATTTGTATCCCCCATCTCCCCGGCGGAGGTGGAGGCATACTACCCAGACGACAAGATTGTAATGGTTAGCCAAGGTCCGCCACCGTCAATACTGGCGCCAACTACACCAGCAAACCTGCCGTCGAATATACCGTCAAGTATGCAGTCAAGTACACAAGGAACTCAAATGTCACAAAAATACTACCACGAGATGAACAGAAGTGTCATCGAGCCACCCACGTATTCCCAAGCACCGCTCCCAGACCGACCTCGACAACGCCCATTCTACAAGCGACATATGATTTGGTTGATAGGCATTCTCCTTCTCATAATTGTAACAGCCGGTATCGTAATTGGGGTTCTAGCAGGAAGATGGTCGGGAAAAAAGGGAGGAAAGGTCGAGGATATAGTGCCAAATAACACCAAAGCCAGTGTGGCCAGCTCCGGATTATTTCTCAACGACAAGACGACATGGAATATGCAAGCCTACTGGCAAGACGACAATGGAGACATCAGATATCAAATGAGTTTGGATGGAAAGAAGTTCGAAACACCCCGCAATACCACTCTCTCCGTTCGACCAAAGATTGGATCTCCTCTGTCTGCCACGGCAGTCACTGATGCTACAGGTGTTGTTTATGTAAGTTCCCAAATACACTTGGACGAGAAATACAAACTGACGATTATACTCCTACAGCTCAGCGTCTTCTACCTCTCGGACAGTAACAAGGTTGCAATGTGCGTTATGGCCTGCGCAACAGGAGCCTCCGTTTGCAGCACTTTCTCGAACAACGTTTTACCTACCGGAGTTCCACTTCACAAGTTCAGCGGACTATCGGCCGTCACTGTCAGCAATGCGCAAGATTGGAGGGTGTATTACCACGATGAGAACGGATTTTTATGCCAAATGGAAGGAAAAGCATCCGGGTTCACCAAGGGAGCAATTATCGGGGGTACAGCTTTGAACAACACCGCCATCGCAGCAGTCAATGTTAACACCACAACCAACAACATCGTTCTGTATTATGTGGATCAAGGAAGTCAAAATATGTTCACCCAACAGTTTTCCAATGATGTATGGACAACTGGTAAGTCACCTTCTGAATTCTTCAGTATTTCCGGACTTTTGACTCACAATGTCTAGGCGTCGCACTCTCAACTGCACGCATAAAGTCGTGGAACCCACTTTCTGGAATCGGCGCTACCTACAGCTCTGTCCAGGATCAACTCCACGTCTATTATACCGGTCTGGACAGTCTCATCTACGAATTCATTGGCTCGAACGCTTCAACCACCAAAACAACCTATTCCGCTCAACCATCCAACCAAAGGGAATGGACGAACGCAGATATCGTTGGCGGAGCAATCACAGCTGTAGGATGGAAAGACCAAGTACGATTTTTCCAACAGTCGCAAGGTGTTTTGGTTGAGGGCGTTCTTTCAAACACGACTTGGAGCCAGGTCACTGTTTCGATGTAAGAATGGAGTAAGTCAAATTGATGAAATTGGAGAGAGGGGGAGGACAGCATTTTCTGGGAGTTGACGCTTTTTTGTTTGCGTGCCGGGGTTAGGGAGACCAATATACTACATATCACCCTATGTCACCAATATTTTACGGGTATGAAATTCAGCACACATAGAAACATAATAATTGCATTTTTTTTAATAAAAAAAAATAAGCCTCATTGTTCCTGCTGTTTCTTGATCTGGGTACGTGAGCCAATCGCTTGCATTCCAGAGTGTTTGATCGACGGACTTCTTTGGGACTTAAGGTGTTGGATTTATTTATATCTTGGCCTTATGTACCTACTAAACCGAACGCGAGTCCGTATTGCATCAACAACCATGGCTAGTTTGTTTCTGGATTTGTTTCCTTTTTGTTTTATTCTTGGCAACGGTGAGGGTTCATCGATCCCCGGATGATAAGTCGATCGCTGGGCTGGGTTTGGGGAAAGGCCGGATTTCCTACCTACTTGGGTGCGAGGGAAATCATATGGCTCCTATTTTATGAATTGTTTTACGGCCAATTATTATTATATAGAGCTCAGGTGAGTCTTTTGGCTGGTAGTTACGAGGGGTTGATATCAGACCTTGGGTTAGAGGAACAGTTTCCTCGCGAGAGACTAGAGAATGATAGCTTGGCATTGAATGGAGAGCGTAGGATTTAGAGTGTTTTATCGATGGTTAGAGAGGTGGCGTATGATAATGGGTGAGATATAATTCTATCATATCAGCAGACTTTCGGATTCTCGAATGCATAGAGAGGAACACCGCCACACTATCGCTCTCTCCGCTATCCTGTCCGGGGAAAGCGAGCCGGAGGAGGTGGTCTAGATCCTCAGACGCCACGACCGAGAGACTCCACGAATATATGTGCCACCGTCTTACGCCACACTTGCGAATCTTTATATCCATGCCCAGCATATCTCCATATTCTTCATACCTCCAGGACTCCATCCATCTTTCTCCATCCAGCTGAAATCCCAAAGCAACACAAGAAAACACGAATATTTGTAACAGGTTCCAACAATGACGTTCCCAACCTCCAAGTCTGCCTCGCCTAACACTTCGGAACTGCCTTGTGGGATACGATGGCATGCATGAATTCTGAGCTGGGCTGTTCCTTGGATTGTGGGTTTTGATGGTTGTGGATGTCGGCCATTGTGAGCTTAAATGGTGGGGTTTATTCATGCTTGATGGATGCCCTTGTCGGAGAACGACGGGAGACGGGGCATTGGAAAGGTACGAGATTTTTTGAGATTTTGAAATGATTGAAGAATGAAATAGAAAGAGAACGAGAAACTTATTGTGTTGCCGTATTGTATGTGTTTTAACGTTATTGAAATTAAATTTACTGCTCATTTAGGAAGTTTGGGATTTGGCAGGGGGTCTCGGTTGTGGTGAAGATTGAACTTCGGATTCTTGGTTTGGGGAAATAATATTTGAAGCTTTGAGCTGGTGTTTTTGAGAAGATACAGTTCTCGCAACTTCGTTCAAGTCTCCCCTAAGGTGTGAAATGTCCCATTTGTCACATGTTCTTCACGTGCCTACACGTATCTGAATTGAGCTCTCCTTTTTCGATCAAACACACATGGCGAACATGAATAACCAGCTGCTACCCACACAAGAAAAAAATTCTAGTACCATTTCGGTTGCAAGAAGGAATCAATACTCTATGCCAATTGTTTGCTAAGTAACTTGCATCATTCTGGTAATTTTCCAGCAAAGTGATCTCATTATTCAAAAACCGCCGTCTTCAAACCCTGGCTGGATAATGTTATCGTCACCTTTTTTGCATTTATCCCGTCTCCCTGGCAGGCTCACATGTTGTTTACCAGCGAATTGGTTACCTCGTTTGGAAATCTTTGTGCTACACAACACAACCCATGTTGCCTCAATACACCTCAATTATGTGCTTCAAAAGTCAACTTGCTTGCAATGAAGCAATTATTAAGCCGTTTTGATGAAATTATGTTGTCTATCACGCCTTATTTCTGGCGTATTGTGAATTTCGGAGCGGGGATATTTCATTCACCCCCACTTTCTCTAAAGACTTTTAAAGATTTCAATTGGCGGATTGTGTGCCTCTTGCGTTATCAAAAATTAGTACTTGCAAAAAGAGACTGCAAATGCAACTTGAAAACAGCATTCTGTTCCTGATGGCTGGATATTTACATGGGGTTGCTGAATTAATGCTTGATCTTCGATGATTTGATGGAGGTTCCGAATGACGAATTGGCAAGGCTGTTTTTTTTTTTTTTGGATAAAGCGAACATTCCTGCCGTGTTTAAATTTCCTTTTTTTCTTATTTCCTCAAGGGAGTCTGTATTCCGTTTTTTAGAATATACTTCTGTCAAATTCCAATCATGAAGGTTCAACTTATCAACCTCATCGCGCCCACCCTGCTATTTTCCAAGTCTTGCCTTGCGGATGGACAATATAAGAGCAGACCAGACCTCTCTCCTCCACGCCTAAACATCACATTACCGGCCACATCCGAAGTCGATAAAGGATTTGTCTTCACTACTCCATATGGAAGCTCCCTCCTTCCATTACCCAATTCCGCTCCAGAGCAGCAAGCAGCGTACATTTTCACAGACACTGGGGATCTCGTGTGGTCCAGTCTTGGGTACATTTCTGGCTTCGTGGCCAATTTCCAAGTTGGAAAGTACAACAACCAAGATATCATTTACGCTTTCCAAGGAACGATTGACTTGCTACATGGCCACGGATTTGGACACCCAACAATTTTGAATAATAAGTATGAGCTCGTTAGGGATGTGAGAGGCGGAAATCATAAGGTTTTGGATCTTCATGAGTTTACCATTGTTGATGGGAAAACTGCTTTGGTGGAAATTTACCAACAGACTGTGACTGATCTTTCACCATTTGGTGCGAATGAGACTCAGAATTGGATTGTCGATGGGATTATCCAAGGTAGGTTCTTTTTCTTATAGTTATTCTGAAAAAGAAACAAGAGAGAAGCTAATGGTGTCGTCAGAACTCGATATCGCTACTGGAAAATTAATTTTTGAATGGGCTAGTTTGGACCATGTTGACCCCAAGGGTAAGCAGAAATATCACATCTCCTTAAGTGACCGAAATCTAACATTCCTAAACAGAGAGTTATTTCCCACTGGATTCCGATTCTGGATACACCTCCCGCACCGCATGGGATTATATCCACTTCAACAGCGTCGACAAAAACTCTGACGGCGACTACCTCGTTTCTGGCCGCCACACCTCAACAATTTATAAAATATCCTCAAAAACTGGAGAAATTATCTGGAAACTCGGTGGCAAAAACTCAACTTTCACTCTAGGTGAAGGGGTGATCTTCGGATTCCAACACGATGCACGATTCCGTTCTCACTCCAACGATCGTAATATCGAAACTATTTCTTTCTTCGATAACTCAGCTCGTTCCAATGGTCACCAAGGAGGAGGTTTAGACGAATTGCATGACTATTCTAGTGGTAAGATTGTACAAATCAACCATACCGATAACACAGCTACACTTCTTCACACTGTCGTTCATCCTGATAAAGTCCTCGCTGCGTCACAGGGAAACTTTCAGCTTTTACCGAATGGAAATTCTTTCGTTAATTGGGGACAAGCTGGGTCAATCACGGAGTTCAATTCCAAGGGTGAACCGATTTTCAATGCGTATCTTGATTCCGGTGATTTGGGACAGACTGTGCAAAGTTATAGGGGATTCAGATACAATTGGACTGGCAATCCTACTGAGACCCCAGCTATTATTTCGCTGAAAGAGGGCAATGATGTCAATATCTATGTTTCTTGGAATGGGGATACTGAGACGAAGAGTTGGAAGTTCTATGGTGTGGAATCTGGAAATTCTTCGGGGAGTGATCAGAGAGTGTTGCTTGGGGAGGTTGCGAGAAAATCTTTCGAGACTAAGTACACACTTGAAGCTGGAAAAGTCACCTCCACGGATTCTCCAACTGTATTTGCGGAGGCTCTGGATGGGAAGGGAGGTGTCATCTCGAGGACTAATTTGGTTTCAACAAGAGTTGGTGTCACGGTCAAATCAAAGGTTGGGGAAGGTGTGGGCTCACAGAAATTGCTTAAGAACAGCGCATAGGAAAATGAGTCATATTGGAAGACGAGTGTCTTCGAGTATGTGACTTGTGAGAGAGATATTGATAATGTTAAGTGTATTCATGCCCAAATATAGAAAGTTCACTTGAGATTCGTGTTTCGAGTGTTTTCCTGCTTTTTGGCAGTGCCAAGTGGTGAATGAGTGTATGTTGATGAGAATACCCGGAGAGAGTGGTTGTCAGCTACAAATTCAACGCCGTAATAAATACATCACCCAGCTTGAAAACAGCACTTCTATTAATGATGACGAATACCACCAACTTGTATTAAACCTTTCGGGGATTAGTTAGTGAATTATAGACCTCGCTTGCTTTAAATTTGACAGCCAAGCGACTAAGCGAGCTAAAAAGGGAGCATTTCAGTTGATAACTTCCACCAATATTTTTTTGAATGGTTCCCATTGAGTATATGAAAACTTTGATGATCTTTAAAATATTTGAAGAAGTTGGGTTTTAAAATCACGATTTTCTATTCCTCCGTAGCCTCCGAAAATCAGTTGAAATCTTCGTCAACCACCCCACCTTCTTATTTCGCGACCGACCCTTCCAAACTCTTCACTCGATCCAACACTATAGTTGAATCCTTAGAAAGAATACACTTTTCTTCCAAAAGTTCTACAACCTCCCTAGTCCACTCTTGACATCTTCTCCCCTATCCTCAACATTAGCCCAAACACTCCTGAGAATTGCCACGATGAAACTCACAACACCAGGATTCAACGGGTTCTTGCTAACACCAGGAGCATCTACCATCTTGGCTATCTTCTCTATCTCATTTCGCGGTTCGATATCCGTGCTTTGCATTCCATCATCATTCACCTCAGTGGTGGAAATAACCCATTTCTCATCCACCGCACCAAGAAAGTTCTGACTGAATTTTTCTCGGATAGTTGATAGGTTGTAATTTCTCTTGAATTCCAGGCCGTAACCAGTGAAAGGGGTGCCGAGGACTTGGATGAGTATTCCGATTTCGGGGGTTTGGATGGTGATGGGGATGAAGAGGGCCCAGTGGGTTCGGGTACCGTTTATTGGCGAGGCCCTAGACGGGTAGGTGAGGAGGTGTATAGGGTGGGGCATGGTTTGGCAATTTAACAGGGTTTCTATGTGAGTGTTGAGAAGGGGCAGTTGGAGATATTTATTTGGGGGATGGAATGTTGGAAGGTGTTGGTTTAGACAGCCAATGAGTATGGAGAGACTTGCACCAATAAGAAATAGGGATTTCAGACACAGAGCCACATTTGTTTCTTTTCAGATCCTCGCTGCGCCTCAAACTCTAAGTTCTAAGAGGGCATTTGTTGGGATAGACACAGAATTTAATAAGATGAAAGTCCTTTGTCAAGTCACCTGACACCCCTTGATGATAACCCCTGCCGAAAGTCTTTTGTGTAGCCAGTTCCCTTCAAAATTGGGAAAACACATTAGAACGAAAGACTTTAGAAAAATCGACTTCAGAGGGTGTTTTCTTCTCAAGGAACCTATTTGTTATAACTGACACAACAGGTCAACAAACCTCTTGTCACCAAGTAGAAACACTTTGTCATTTCGACTTCACTCTATATATGAACGGCCTCATACATGAATCTTGAGGCCAAACCTGACAAACGGAACCAATTCCAGACATGGTAGGTCTAGGTTAAAAGACTACTCTGGTAACCCAAATCTTACACCTCCCAATCAGCATCACGCCGAATTTCAAGAGTCGTATCCAAGGCAACAACCCCCTCTTAACACACTCGAAGGCGACCAACGCAAGGTCCAGACACCCATCAACCACCAAGCATTAATATGTGTTTCAAAATTGGAGTCATCTACCCATGCAACTGCCACAAAATCCAATTTACACGCAATAGATTCTGCGTTCATAATACAGAAGCAGATCCCAAGCTTCGAAGAATCACTCGTTGTCCAGTAGCCCCGTGGGATCCGGACTTAACGCCGGTATGTGTACAGGAGGCTGGCAAATGTCGTGTTTGTATTCCGATTGGGAAGACGAGGGAAAGAATTTGAAAGAGTTGGGAGAATGATTTTTCGCTTAGTGAGGGAGAAGCAGCTGGCGGTATGGAGTGGGTTGCGAGAATGGAGGAAGAGGGCAGAGAGGTGAATTGGAGATCTATCAGAGGCAGATTCGAGCAGCTGATGAGTTGACTATGTGCAGAACAAAATAAAAATTCGTTTTCCAAAGAAAAAAAGACATTTATAGAACACTTGCGAATGTGGAGGTATCCATGAAATCCTGATAAGAAAATGATTGCGTTAAGCATTTCACTTTTCTCCGAATCTATTTAGAAAATTGGAGATTAGGTGCGGTATCTTTTAGTCTTTGTGACGACTTTGGTTCCAGAATATAAGGGCATGTTTGGCTAGCGTTTTGCGATATTCGATTCGAGGCTGTATTCGTGGCGAATAGAGAATGCACGTACCACTTTTACTCGTAGTGTGAATATAGCACTTCTCGATTTGATACAAGATTGAATTATTGACCTGTTTGGCTCCTACGGTGAATTTAGTGCCCTTCGTAACAGTGATAAAATCATCTCCAAGATGTCGTCTTGTAGTCTTTCACTTGTCTACCATCAACCTATAAGTCATTATGCCTAGAAAGAAGAGCGATAAGCCACGTGCGACTCCCACCAAATGGGAGCCGGACGAGATTATCCACGACCTTGTCCACTTCATGCAAGAAGAGAAGGATCAAGGTATCACCTCTGAGGTAATATGAAGAAGACTCTCTGGGCTAACGTTGCAGCGAAGTTTGTGGCCAAAAGAGACACTGCTAAGACACCAGAGAATACTAATACGAAGTGGTCCTGCCTTAAGAAGGAGTATCGTCAAGTCAAATTCCTACGAGACCTCTCTGGCACTGGCTGGGATGACGAGAAGAAGGTGGTGATCCTGCCTGAAGAGAAGTAGCAGGAGATCAGTGAACTTCACACTGAGAAGCTTGTTGGGATGCAGTACTTCTCCCAGTGATAAGTGCGCAGTGCAAGTAAAAGGTATTGTATTTCCAAAGAGAATAAGCTAAAGAGGGAAAAGAAGAAAGGGGGAAGCTTCTTTGTGCAAAGTAAAGTCTCTGATGCTCGGTCAGAGCTTCTTGCTCTAAGCGTTGGTGATAAGACGATAAGAGGAGGAAAGGGGAAAAGGCATGTGCACGGCTACTTTGTAGCCGAGCTTTATTCTGGGTACCAACCTATTACATCCGCTTTCTCTCAAGATATGAAATATTTTTCAAGAGTTTTAAGCCTTGCTCTAAGTATACTCTCAATTCTTCTAAGATATTATTTTAGAATGTTTAGAAGAATGTAGAGCTATTATTTCTTATTCTCTTAATCTCTTTTAAGTAATATAAGCAATTATCCCCGACTAGTACGTATAAATAAAGTAAAGGAGGTATACTCGAAGTAAAGTTTAATTTCTTACCTACCCGCCTTTTCTCTTTCAGAGTTCACCTGTGAATCTATCTATAAAACTACTAACCTAAGTGTCCTAGAGGACCAAACCTAGACAACTCGCCGTTGATCATAATGGCGGCCTGGGCTGGAGAGTAGTAGGAAGTACCAAAGCCCCACGTTTCACTTATAGCCCGACCTAACATAATCAAAATTCCAAATACCTTCTCCTTATACAATTTTTATCTCTTCTCCTATTAAATTTAACAGTATGAAAATAATTCGACAACAACCCTCGAAACGAAAGCAAAACCACTCTTAGACATGGAAAATTCAGCTAAAGCGAAGCTTCAAGGTTAAACCCAAAGAATCTAAGCTATCTGGGGGAAAAGTCAGCAATTCTATGACGGAGTAAGAGCTCTCCGTTACAAAGTAATTCGTTGAGCAAGCAACACAACTCCCACTGGATGGTTCTCCGACGTTATGATAGGTATTATAATGCAAATGGTAAGAAATTGGAGAAGTTTATACAGAGTATAGCAAGACGGGATGTCTCTAGAGCGGTGGGGTCAAGGGAGGATGGTGAGTATATAGAATGATCTCTTCTAACTCTTCTAACAAGCTAGAACAACAAGAGCAGAACAGGTGCGAACCTAATTAGTAATATACTATTCATCGCAAGCTACTTACCAACTCAACCCCACCGCCACAAAACCTACCAAGCCCTTCATCATTTCCCCTCCCCCTCCCCCCAACCTATTCCTTCAACCCTTCATCCCTTATTCCTCATCTGTAAAGATCACCCACCCAAGCACCAGAATAACAACATGTGCAAAACTGGCACCAGCAAACATATGCCCGGGTTTTCAAGATAGTAGACAAGTCTCAAATCCCACCTTTACCAAGACCTCAACCTGAAAAGAACCAAAATTTCCATATAAGGGCGCCTCCCCATACAATTTCACTTTCCACTCCTTTCTTCTTGAGAGTATGAAAACATTTCGACGACAGTTCTAAAAACGACAGTGAAAAAAGAAACGACAACGAATAGAGAAAATTCAGGTAAAGTGAACTCTATACCCAAAAAAGAGAGTTTATTGTCATGAGGGCGTCAAAATCTAACAATAGGTGTTTGCAAAGCTAGAAAGGTCTGCCAACAGGCAAGACATGTCGCACAAACACCCACGCCACTGAAGTCCTTTCCGTACGCTGATATTGCTCTGATGTTCTTGCATGGTGAGAGAGCGAGTTTATATAGTGAAAGAAGAATTTTTGCGGGGAAGTAAAGAGAGGGGGGATAGTGAATTTGAAGAGAGTTATAAGAGAGCTAGCGATCATAGCGCAAAACTAGATGGAGAAACAAGAAAAGAGGGAGAAATGGTTCCTTCCCCTCAAGGTATTGAATCAAGACTTTGAACTTACACAGAAACCAGAAATATATGTAAATTTTCTCAATTGGGTATTACCATTCCTCCCCATCACAACCCAGGCCCATTGCCTCTCCATAAATGTACAATATCATACCACCCCATCAATTTAACTCTCTCACTTCAACAACCTCCGTCCCTGAACCCTAACCCCATACCTCTCAGTGCCTCCCTGCTGCTGCAACTGAAATAACCCCAACTGCCCCGTCAACCCCCCATCTCTCGATATCTTATACCTCCTCAAAGCTTCCCGTAAATGGTCAGGAAGCAATGGTCCCCTCCTCGGATCCGTTTCCTTTTCCCCATCTTCCCTTGGCGGACTAGGAAGTCCATTCCTCTGATCTTCCTTTGTATTTTCGAGCCATTGATCCTGTACTCTCCTTGCGCCTTCGATAAGTTCGCCGGCGAAGATCTTGGCGATGGATTTGACGGCGCCTATTACGGAGGGGTGTGAGGATTGGGAGAGTGTCTGGTTGACAATCTACCATCACAACCATCAATCAGTCTTATCCCCACCAAAAACAGCAAACAAATGTAATGGAAAGGGAAAGGGAGAAACATACCCTTCTAATAACAGCATCCGGCCACCTACAAGCCCTCCAAGCCTCATACCGTCGAAACTGCTCCGCATCCAAACTCCTCACCAGCAAAGCGCGATGTTCCAATTCCCTAGCCTTCTCCTCCTTCGTACTCTCAGTGACATCCACAGCCATAGTATGACTCCCCCCTCCATCCCCCTCATCATCTTCTAAACTGGCGTTACTTGCTCGCCTCTTCTTTCCTCCCGCCCCAACACCTCCTGTCTTCCCATCTACAACCGAACCCTCATCTCCCCCACCAGTCTTGGGTTTCTTAGACGCTTTCTTCTTCTTAGGACGCGAGGAACCGGCGACACTTCCCGACACCATGGTATCTGCACTCGGGGACCGCGAGAACGCGGGTGAGCGCGAGGATTGCTCTGGGGGGAAGGAGGTTTGGCGCAATGGGTGGGCGGAGGAGGCGGATGTGGTGGAGAGCATGGAGGCCTTGCGGCGTTTTATGGAAGGTGCGGAGGAGGGCATGTCTGATTGTCGCCTTTTGGGGGGTTGAGGGAGTTGGGAGGTGGATGGGTAGGAGGGCGAGATGGCTGTGTTATAGCTGTAGGGTGGTGAGGCCATGGCTGGCTAGGCGGTGTTGTTTAGTTTGTCAATTGGATTTGGGAGGTGAGGGTTTGGTGGGAGTGGGAGTGGGAGGTGAATTGTAAAGTGTCGAGGGTTGAAGTTGTTGGAGAAGTTATCGCGTTGCGACGAGGACGAGGCTGAACGATTGCTACGGGCTTGAAAGTAGCCTATCAAAAACCAGTCGGGTCACCCTATAGGCTTCCTCGGTGCAATTCACCTCCGCCATGGGCACCTCGCGGGTTACCTAGCCTACAGGCTTACCCCACTAGCGTCATCTGCACGTAATTTAACTTTTAGAAACCTCACCCCCAATCTCAAGATTGTTCTCACCCAAACGCAATCAATGGTGCAATTCACAAACCCGCCCCCATCATCCTCCTCGGAGGACGCAAAACCCACAATGGCCTCCTCCAATTCCTCCGACGCAGAACCCAACGGCACCAGCAAACGCAAATCCGACGATGAGGGGCAAAGAAGTAAGAAGCGGAAGCGAAAGTCCAAGGCCGAAAAACACTCCACGAAAACCAATGGCGCGCTCTCGAAAAGAAGACATAGTGTTAGTAAACCCGCGCGAGATCCCAGGGACGAGGCTTCACCGGTGGAGGAGGATGAGGATGTGCGATCGCCTAGTCCGGTAATTGATTTTGATGGGTTGAGTCGACCGAGTAAGTCATCCGATTTTTAATTTTTGTTTGGAAACTTGGGCCTCAATGATGTCATTTCTAACAATTTGGTTAGGTTTAGGGACGAGAGAAAGAAAGGAGGAGACGCCTGAGCAGGCTGCTGCGAGGATGAAGAAGTTATCCGGTGCGGTACGCACGATTCTCGAGTGTATCGGTGAGGACCCTGATCGTGAGGGTTTACTTGGGACACCGGAGCGATATGCGAAAGCGATGCTCTTTTTTACAAAGGGATACCAGGAGAATGTGAAGGATATTGTCAACGATGCGATATTCCATGAGGGCCATAATGAGTTAGTCATTGTGAAGGATATCGAGGTTTTCAGTCTCTGCGAACATCATATGGTGCCATTTACGGGAAAGGTGGGGTCACAATATTCTTACAATTGCTTGTGCTGATAGGTTTTGCAGATGCATATTGGATATATCCCCAACAGAGATGTCATTGGAATCTCGAAACTCCCCCGAATAGCAGATATGTTCTCCCGCCGTCTCCAAATCCAAGAACGTCTCACCAAAGACGTCGCTCACGCCGTCATGGAAATCCTCAAACCACAAGGGGTTGCAGTGGTCATGGAATCCAGTCATCTCTGCATGGTGATGCGAGGGGTAGAAAAAACAAGCGCAACGACTATTACAAGTTGCGTGCTGGGATGCATAGAGAAGAGAGAGAAGACTAGAAATGAATTCTTCAGTCTGGTGGGTCTGAATAGACGGTAGAAAGCACGGACTATACATTGGAGCGGGTGGCTACTTTTGTTTTTGGATGATTTCGCATTAGATGGCGTTTGGGATAAATGGGGTGGGATGTGTGCTATATGGGCTCCGCGGTCTTCAACACCAAGCAGGTTCGGGCGGCGTTTTTATTCTTGGTCTTAACGCCATATAAGAGCTAGTTGTTTTTGCACAAAAAACTGGGAGGTGGATCATTCTACTCAATATATCAAGATTTGGGGGGGATCGTATCTTACATCTCTTGTCCTAATTATTCATTATGATTCCGACCAAGCCCCAACAACCCTCAACTCCCTCCGATTAATCAATCCCCCCTCCACATCCTCCACAACTTTCTTCACATCCTCCCATATCTTCCCCGCAACCTCCTCAACACCATCCCCCGCATCAATAACAACCATATCCGCACTCTCCTCTTCCCCCTTTAGTTGCAATCCTAAAAACTGCTCTCGAACCCTCTCCTGCATCTCCCTCTTCTCGTATTTTTCCTCCCCGTATCCACCTCTCTTTTCCGCCTCGTCGGCGCTTAAATCTAGAAATATGACTCGGTCCGGGCGAGGCAGCCCAACTTCGGGGGAACGAGCCCAGGAGAGGGGGAGGAGAGGATTGTTTTTGGATGCGCTGTAGACCATTCCAGAGTAGTAGTAACGATCGCAGATGAGGGTGTATCCGAGGAGAATCTGTTGCTTGATGTATGAGCTGGGAAGAGTCAGTGGTGGGGAATGGAAGGATATATGATGGGAATTGGGGAGGGGGAGGCATACCTTCTTTCCCATCTATTGGCAGAGAAGAGGAGGTGGATTGCGTGGTCGTCCATTTCGGTTGCGCTTGAGAGGTAGCTGTTTATCATTTGCCCGATGGGTGTTGTTCTGTCTTTTTTGGGAATTTCTTAGTATCCATCCACACTTTCTTTCCCCTTTCCTTCAAAATAAAAACAAGCAATAAAAATAGAGATTTATCCAATTGCCTGAAGGAATCAAGGGGAGGGGGACCGGGTACCTGGAAATCTAAGAGTTTTAACATTATGTCCTTGAGCGTGGAGGGTATCACAGAGCTTCTTTACTTGTGTTGTCTTTCCTGCCCTGTCTAACCCCTCTATTACTATGAATGCGCCTCTGGCTACTGGGGAGGAGGGCTCTTGGTGGGGGTAGGCTTCTGGGATTGCCATTGTGTGGAATTATGAGTATTGTATTGGGGGTTCGTGTGAGGAGGTGTTGGAGGACAATGGGTTTGTTTGGTGTGTGATGGGGTGAGTAGAAAAGTACCGCGTCGTGGGGTTTGGAAGACGCGCCGAATGAAAGGCCAAGCCCAGCGTCATTTCTAGCTTCACTTCACCCCAGAGCTCTCCTCTCTGAGGCTTTGCGACAACCACGATTCCAATCACCATTTCGACCTTGAACACTCCTCAGATTTCTACGACTGAGTACTACGCCTGAGTACTACGCCTGCCTGCGACTTTATTTTGCGAAATTCACTACTGCCAGGCTGCCTCCAGCGTCATCTTCTCCGCCTCCAAAAGCCACTCAACCCCCAACCATATGCGCCCAACTCAATCATAGAGACTAGCTATCGATTCCACCCTCTTCGAATCTTGCTGGTGATTGCGCCAACTCTCCTTCCCCGGCGTCAACCACGAGGCTCATAGCCCTTCACCATGGCGACCGAACAAAAGCTGGTCTGGAACCCAGACAACATACGAGACATCGCCGAATCAGTAGGAATAGCATCCCTAAACGAAGATGCCGTCCGGTCGCTATCAGCAGAGGTGGAATACCGAGTAGGACAAGTCATCACAGAAGCAATGCGGGTGATGCACCAGGGAAAGAGAACAGTGCTAGGAACCCAAGATATATCACAAGCGCTGAAGGTATTGGACGTGGAGCCACTCTATGGTTACGAATCTACAAGACCGTTACGGTTTGGGGAGGCATCTTTGGGACCTGGTCAGCCTCTTTTTTATATCGAGGATGAGGAGGTGGATTTCGAGAAACTTATAAACGCGCCTTTGCCAAAGGTGCCGAGGGATATGTCTATCACCGGTATGCTATTCCAAGTAGCTATTGAAGATCAAGGCTAACATTGAACAGCACACTGGCTAGCAATCGAAGGTGTCCAACCCTCCATCCCCCAAAACCCAACCACAGCAGAAGCCCGAGCCTCAGAATTAGTACCAAAAGGACCCGGCGCAAACCCCGCCCTCGCAGCCCTAGCAGGAAACGACAACGTCTCCTTCAAACCCCTCGTCAAACACGTCGTCTCCAAGGAACTAATCCTCTTCTTCGATAAAATCCGACAAGCAATCCTAGACGAAGACCCCGATCCCGACGTCGCTACGCTCCGCGCTTCCGCTCTCGAAAGCGTGCGTTCAGATCCTGGACTGCACCAACTCGTGCCGTACTTTGTGCAATTCGTGAGTGAGAAGATAACGCACTGTCTCAATAACCTCTTTATTCTACGGAGGATGATGGAGTTGACGAGCGCGATGATTGATAATAAGAGTCTTTTTGTGGATCCTTATGTTGCTTCGCTTGTTCCGCCCGTTCTTACATGTTTAGTTGCTCGCCATCTAGGACCGGAAGGTGGAGATAATTTGAAGGATCAGTTTCAGCTGAGGGATCTGGCTGCGTCGCTTATTGGGAAGATGTCGAGGAAATACGCGGAGTCTAGCGTTCAGTTACGACCTCGTCTTACGCGTACTTGTCTAAAATATTTCCTGGATCCCTCGAGGACTTTAGGCGAACATTATGGTGCCATCTGTGGACTTCGAACAATTGGTGGTCCGGATATTGTTCGTTCCGTTCTGCTACCGAATGTTAAACCTTTCGAGTATGTTATCACAAAAGCAATTAGTGAGAGGGGGGCCAGTGATGAGAGTGTGGCTATGGTTATCGGTGCACTCGTAAAGTCGGTTTCTAGCATCAGTGAGGGAACGGTGGGGTTGACGAATGGGAATGGCATGAATGGGGTTGTTAGTGGGGAGTCGACGGCGATTGAGGAGTTTCTGGGGAAGGAAGTCGGCAGTCGGGTTCTGCTGTTGAATGATCGGGGACTGAATAAGGCTATTCTTGAGGCGAGGGATAAGTTGAAGTGAGATAGGCCTCGATGAGGGAATGTGGGGAGAAGGACTTTGTATAATACGGAACCCCGCCCGAACTGAAAATTTGCATGGTCTGGTGGGGGCGTTGACGAAAGACGAATTTATAGTTTGATTTGAGGGGACTTTTTACCTGGTCAATACACCAAGGGTGACCGCACTTGCACTTACTCATTTTCTCAACTCTTCTGGAAGAATAAAAGTGACATGAAGTTAATCGTTCAAGCCTTAGAACAATTCGATCTACTTTCCCAGACTTGGTTAAGCAATTGAGGGAGTGGGGTGATTGGTGATCACCTCCTAGTGATAGGTGAATAATGAGAATGATCATCAGAGCCCGCTTGGGTTTTTATAATGTCTTCTTGAATCCCCTAGAAGAGAGAGGTTTAAGGTTCTTAGCTCTGCTCCAGAAGATAAAAGCATTTGTTGAGAACTTGCGAGATTGAGATCTTGGAAGGTGGGGTGTTTACTTTGATAGTACTGTATTAATTTTTTTATCCTTCCTGTAGGTTCGCTGATGTTACTGTTAGTTGGGAGAGATGTCTGAACGTTTGATGTTTGGATGGGGTGTTGGTTTCGTTTCTTTGGTTTGTTGTCGAATTTTGATGTCGTTTTAGGGTTTGGTTTGAGGGCTGGATGGGTATGGCTTTGTTGACGGAGAAAAGAAGGGAGTTCAAGATAGAGTTTCGTGTGGCAGGGTAGGTAACCAGTCTTGCTACGAAACCAGGGGGTAAGAAACAAGTGTATATTGTAAGAGGTTTAGGCCTTGTGAATTTAGAAGAGATTTTATTGATCAATGATAGTTGTTGGTGAAATATATTGGCCTCTCTGTGCTGTTTGGCTATGCTAACTGTCTATCTCCCTAAGCTTTAGTGGAATGTGTTTTATATTTTTCTTCCCCACGCTCCCGCCCCCTCCCCTCCCCCCAAACAAAGACCATCCGGTTCGCCACTTTCTTAACAACTTTTTGCACAGGTGATGAGGACTCTGGTCGAATGTTGAACCATCCATTGCCAAAAAAGGACTATATTGTCACCCTAAGCGATCCGCTGAGGGGTTCACATACGACCGAGTAGGCATTCTGCAAGAGTAATACGAAAAATACAGTGGCGAGGAACACAATAGTTGTGTCAAGGCCAAGATATAGGAAGAAAGTTGGATTATATCCTTATTTATGGTTCTTTTTGTTGTCAGTCGTCTTGAACGGCTATTTTGGTTGAAATAACAAGGATGCTTCGGAAAGGTTTGTCTGAATTTATTATATTTGGATGAAGTGCTATTTTTGTTTCTTCCGTTATTGTCGGATAATCCGTTCGTGTTGTTTGGGATCGATTTCCGGCTCAGGGGTTAGTTGGATATTGAATTACGAAGAAGGGGTTTTAGTTTTGTAGTACTAAAGGCTACTATGCTAGAAGCATAATAGAGGGGAAGAAGTATGATGGAGATAGATTCGTATTGAGGTAAGACTCAAGGTTTATCGGAGGGTTGGCTGGGAAATAAGTAGAACGGGTTGAAGGGAGTTATATAGGTGAATGGGAAGAGCTTTGGTCATTGTTCCAGGATGGCCAGTGTGAATAAAACAAAGGTTGTGCCATCCCCTACGTGTATGCTTCACAATGCCGAGCACCTCTCAATTTCACTCAGCATAATTAGCAACTGCTCAATAAGTATAAAAGGCTGGAGCAGCTCAACTTCTCCGGGTCAGACCTCAGAGTTCTGGAAATTACAGAAAAGCATTTGCTGTGTGTGTCGTCGAGTCAGAGCAGCGAAGCCTTGTATGAAAACCTTTCTGCGGTCTTAACTTGAATGATTTCGCATTTTGCTAGCTTGGAGCCCTACGGACAGAATATTTAGACGTGATAGCTCAATCTGAATTTACGGCGTGCCTTCGGGAGTTGCTTTCGTTTTTAGTTTTTCTTTCGACTTTGTAGTTGTCGTTTTAAATATATTCATCGTGATTGGCAATTTTTGAAGGTTACGGGGCAAGTGTTTTTGTTGCTTTTAGGTATTCAATCTTTCTATGAATATAAGGAAGAAGAAAGCTTGTTAGTAAAGCTTATCGCGTGCTTCTTTCTCATCTCTTTTCGCGTTGGTTAAAAGTTGACTATTCCGACGAGCAAAACTAATATCGTGTCCGCAATCATTATAAGCACGTAAGTAGCGAGTACTTTTGTCTCTTTGGTATAGTTAGGTGAATGGCAGAACTCTGAAGTTAATAAATGAGGGTTATTATAGAACCTTCCACTCTCGTTATTACTATAAATAAACTTCCGGTATATGAAGCGCAGTGCCAGAGCTACAGAAACACCTGGCAAGAGATCACAAGTTCCTACTCCTTGTTAGGCTAAAAGAAGAATTTCGAATTTGAATATTTGATTTAGCGAGGGTAGAATTTTAGTACATAATAATAGATTTTTACGTTAAATAATAAATTGAAAGATTCTGTGTCTAACTCCGAGATTTAAGTAAATTTATCACGTTTTTCTTAGTATTAGCTTCGATTTTATTACTACTTTCTATTTTGTCTGGTTGTTAGGCAAATTGTCTCTTCTCGTTGTTATCAATAATGTCTTACTACAGCTCAAAGGTGTTTTCTTCTTCTAAATGGAGCCGGAGAACGATTTTTCTCAGCAAGTAGAATTTTTGTAGATCCGCATATGTGCTTAGTTTCATTGCCAATGGTTTGCTCTGCGTCCACCCACTTTGTTTCGTTTGTGCGAAATAGTGTAGACAATTACCTTCATTCTTGGATAGCGTTTTGACTTCTCAAATCTCCAAGACGCACCACTCTAGGACCATAAATATAGCAGCGTGGTAATATTAGTAGCTTCCAAAGTCTATTTTTCTCACAAACCGCGATCCCAAAGTCTTATTCAGCTTGTAGCATCTCTCTCTCTATTATTACCTCAACAAAATAGATTGTCAAAAGACACTGTTGCTGAAACTCATGGAGATGTTAAAAGCCCCGGATAAGTGTCAACCATGCAGGCGTTCTTACCGGAAAGCTGTGAGTTATCTCGGAAAACCCAGCTTGACAAAAAGGGTTAGCATGCCCATTTTGTGCGACCCAATGTGTGAAGCATCTAGATCCCATGACATGGTTGCATGACGACTTTACGGGCCCTTCAATAATCCCATTGTCATCCTTCTCGCCATATGGTAATGCGCAAGTTGGACATTCTTTGTCTTCTAGAGTAGACAGCGGAACAGACTCGAAGAGAGGTGGGACTGCGTCAGTGATTAACCCCATTTCCCGAAGTCCATATTGAATTAAAGTTTTCTTCTATACGCTACGTAGACGTGCCTCTAGTACCGAAAGAGTTTTAATGGTCCTCGCGGATGCGGGAGTTACGGGGTTTGCAACCTCCGTTTCTGTTGTAAATACAAGGACTCGAATAGATTCAAGAAGAGACTGGACCCACTCTAAATTTTCTAGGGAGAGATCGTGCGAATCGCATCCTAATAAAGGAATTAATTTGTTGATCTCAAGGCCTCTTCTACTAGCATGAGTGTAAAGATGTAGATGAACTTTGCTAACATTAGCTAAATTTGTCTCGCCAGAATGCGGCCATGCTGCCTTGAAACAGTTAAAACAGGGACGTTTTGAGAAAAATTGTGGGTTTATCCTAAGAATTCCTATAACACCTGCTTACGTACTCTATACTTTCGGGCTCTTCCACTGAGAATTCCCTCAAACTAACAGTACTACTCTGTGGACAGAAAAAGAGAAGGCCGGGGAAGGTCTTAGCACACGGGCAATTACACGAAAACTTTGATCTAAATCGAAAACACATTTTGATGAATAACTACATAAATCTTTAAGGCTTGTTTTCAAGTTGGAAGATGTAGGAGGGGCAGAAAGTGACCAAATCAACAAGCCACTATGGCCATACAGATAGCCAACCACACTTTCTGTTCATACCAAACAAAAGTTTGAATTCAAATAAAGATTAACCCTCACATTTATTCTATAAAGAAGGATAAGCCATTTAAAAACGGCATAGCAAGTTCATACTCTGTTGTGGCTTGACGAAGACAATGAAATTGAAGCTACCTGAAAGAGTTCAAACCATTGAACACGCCGACGAGTACCTCCATAGAAACCCTTTGTTCCTCTCATTCTGCTCTTCTTTCATGGCGATTTCTGGTATCCCCTTGATGAACTAACATTTTAGGGCTGAGAGACGGGGATCACTGTCTTATTTTGAAAAGGAATATGGAATCCAACACCGGGAGTGGAGCGAGTGAAGAAATACCGAGCGCAATCTGAATTTTATTCACTTTCTCCAGCTGTTACTTTCGCTTTTGGAATTGTTGTCGAATTTATATATTTGTGCGATTCAAAAAAGTGAAGTCTTGACAGGGTAGTACTCAATGAGGGGTTGTGCTTATCCGCGTCACTGGTAAAAAATAAAGTGCTTGTAAAAATTGTCTACTCCCTCCTTCTGCGATACCCCAGGAACACCACGTCGTATTGAGACATTTTGGTGGTAAGCTCAGCAGGTTGGGAGCTAGTTATAAACAACGCACAAACTCGCAGTGGATTTTCGAAATGCATACCCTTTTTCTATCTTGTTTCTCAGCATACAGAAAGATTGAACGAACTCAACTTCATACTTTCGCATTCAGTATCTACATGGTAGTACTGCAGATATGCTGGCTATGGCTTACAATACCAACCTGTCTGACATGCATCAGCCAATAACAAGCTCACATTGCAAGAGCTCGTTTCTACCGATACGTTGGATAAATTGACGGGATTATGTCTTGCATGTACGCACCTTACCTCGGAATATATTACGTTACACGGCACAACTTCCCAGCCATGGAATTTTTGATGCTGAGTAGATATATCTTTGAACCCCGCCATTGCCATATTCAAGAAATCATGTGGATCTAGTTTGTATTTCATTATGGTAACCGATCAGAATCGAACAGTTGACGAAGCAAAACTTCACATCACCTCAGTATTCCAATCCACAGCCGGTGATCACGCAATCATCGATCACGTTGCAGATAGCGATGAAGAAATTCTCGTTGCTTTAGGTTATAGACAAGAATTCAAGAGGGATTTCTCGATATGGTCTTCATTCTCGGTTTCGTTCGCTTGTTTAGGTCTTTTACCATCAATTGCTTCAACTTTGGTGTACAATCTTGGGTACATTGGTTTGTCTGGCTCGGTTTGGGGATGGTTGGTTGCTGCCCTTTTTATTCAATGTGTTGCTTTGGCTATGGCGGAGCTTTGCTCGAGTATGCCTACTGCTGGCGGGTTGTATTATGCATCTGCTGTTTTGGCACCGGAAGGTTTCAATTTCCCACTTCGAGATACTGAGAGAAAAACAGACTAACTTTACAAGCAGGATGGGGACCTCTATGTTCATGGGTAAGCTTTGCCATATTCATTCTCATGTCATAAGAAAACACTAACAACCCATCAGATAACAGGATGGTCCAACTTCCTCGGTCTCCTAACCGCCCCTCCATCCCTAAACTACAGTCTCTCCCTCATGATCCTCACCGCAGCCCAAATCTCAAACCCAGAATACACCATCCAAACCTGGCATATCTACCTTCTTCTCCTAGTAATTCTTTTCATCCAAGGTTGCATAGCGATGAATTCTACT
Source organism: Hymenoscyphus fructigenus (assembly GCA_001414455.1). Taxonomy (NCBI): domain Eukaryota; kingdom Fungi; phylum Ascomycota; class Leotiomycetes; order Helotiales; family Helotiaceae; genus Hymenoscyphus; species Hymenoscyphus fructigenus. The sequence goes on along the minus strand of LKUV01000084.1, from coordinate 142,338 downwards.
AAATTCCTGGGACGATTTAATTTATTCGGTGCAACGGTGAATTTTGTGATGGTTTTTTTGTTTATTATTTGGATGCCTGTTGGTGCCATCAACACCCCAAAGACGAATACGAATAGAGAGGTTTGGATAGATGGGTTTGCTAATGGGACGGAGTGGCCGGATGGATTTGCGTTTTTGATGGGATTTCTTTCTGTTATTGTGAGTTTCTTTCTTTCTTCCTTCCGCGGTTATGAGGGATTTTGAACCGGGATGTTAAGCTGATGGGATGGCAGTGGACACTTGCTGGCTACGAGTAGGTCCATTTTAGTCCTCTCAAATATATCGTTGCTAACTTACCCCAGTACACCTTTTCACCTTTCCGAGGAATGCTCAAACGCCAATATCGCAGGTCCTAGAGCTATTGTTATGACGGCTCAAATCGGATTGTTCCTTGGCTGGGCGATCATTCTGGTAATTGCATATACGGTGAAAGATATTACCGAGGTTGTAGCTGGACCATATGGTCAACCTATGGTAAGTATCAATCAATTATAACTGGAATAACTCAGTAAGCTGATTTTGAGACAGGGAAGTTTATGTCTTCAAGTGTTGGGACCCAAAGCAGGACTTGCCATGTTTTCACTTAATATCTTCGCCCAGTTTTTCACCGGTGAAGGGTTCGTTACACTTTTCCCCGCCCTAATATATCATTGCAGTTCGAGCTCAACTGGTGCACTAACACCTTCAATTTCGTAGTATTCTGGTAGCCGCATCCCGGGTTACATTTGCATACTCACGAGATGGCGCACTTCCATTCTCTCGTTGGCTCAAACGTGTAAATAGACACACGAAAACACCAGTTAACGCAGTCTGGTTTGTTCTCTTTATCGGCGCGCTTCTCGGACTTCTCATGTTCGCAAGTCCCGTTGCAATCGGTGCCGTCTTCTCAATCGGCGCCATCGCACAATATATCGCTTTCATCTCCCCAATTGCCCTCAAACTCTTTGTCGTAGGAGATAAATTTCGACCCGGTAACCCATTTATACCCCTCTCTTCTTTCTATAACTTTCACTAAAATCCGCACAGGGCCATGGCATCTTGGTCGCTTCTCGAAGCCAATTGGAGCGATAGCTTGTTCCTTTGTCGCGCTTATGATTCCAGTACTTTGTTTTCCTGCTGTTAAAGGTGGGGATCTCAATCGATTGAATATGAATTATTCGTGTCTGATCTATGGAGGATCAATGTCTTTGGCGCTGATTTGGTATGGGGTTGATGCGAGGAAGTGGTTCAAAGGACCAAGGATCAACGTGGAACATCTGCTGGAGCCGAGCCCAGTGGCAAGAAGTGGAAGCGGGGATTTGAATGGCGTGAAGAAGCTTGAGTAGATCAATATTTGTTAGGTTGCACTTCGCTCCCGTGGAAATCAAACGAAACTAGAAGGATTCTCAAAAAATTGCTAATCATTCAGAGATTCGGGAATGATTGATGTAAAACTAAGATGCAGCAATGGTCCGGACAAACTCGTACGAAATGGCCAGTGCTCTCAGTGTCATCCGAGACGAATCACGTGAAAAGAGCTTTGGTAACCACGATATTTTGTCCCGAAAATATTTTAAGGTTATTATCCACTTCACGAATAGCGTTTCAGTACTCGTAAGAAGGGGCGCAAGTTCGGGGGCCTTTTTACTGTGTCAGTGCTGATTTTGACGACAAAACAAGGAGATTGTGTCTTCCAAGCCATGATTGGCTGCCTCGTTTATTTTTTTCATGGGTTCAGACGCCCTCAAAATCCTACCATCTGTGCCTTTGAGGCACACAGCCCATTTGGTTAGGCTGCGAGACTAACTTAAAAACTTAGTCATGTCTTTGATTGATCAATTGGGCCTCTTAGACCCTTGTCTTCGTTAAATTTTGCGTTTCCGATGAACTTTTTGATGGGCTGTGAAAATGGGGAATTTCTATATTGGAATATCGAGAGTATCGCTATAACATATATATTTCTTCCCATTCCTGCTTTCATATCCCTCATACAGTCTTTTTTTCTTTTTTTGAAGGGTCTTTTCTTCTTAGCTTCACTTGCTTTTTCTTCTTAAATTCACCGTGTACTACCTTGAAAGCTTGGTAGAGCATCGCCACTCTCTTTCTTCACTTGAGAAATCCAACTCACAAATCCTCGCGCTCAAACCTAATAGGCTTTACTGCTTAATCAATTGCGGTAGTCTTCTCAATATCGGAAGTCATACACTATGCGTCTTCTCCATGTCCTCCTCCTTGCCAGCAGCGCCACAGCAATAGCTTTCCCATCACTACCAACCCAGACACCTTCACCCACCCTCGTATCACGCGACGATTCTACACTATCAGCAGCACCAGTCTCAACACCCACTCCAACAGACTCGGGAATTTATATCACAACAAAGTTTGTCGTGATTCCCGGTGTAACTAACGGAGCAGTCACAATTGCAGAGAAAACCATCACTCTTCAGATTCCAACTTGCCATAATACCATCGCTCCTGATTCGAATGGCTACCGTCCTCCTGGAACATGTGGTGCCTTATTCGCTTACTACCCCAGCTTTTACGCTGCAGCCGTAACGACGATCATTTTTGGGATTTTAGCTTTTGCTCATATATTTTTGGCTGCAAAACACAAAGCTGTAAGTGGAAATATACCCTGCCAGGAATCTGAACCATTCTAATTATGCATTCAGAGTTATTGTTGGGTTCTCATAATGGGCACGATCTGGGACATGTTGGCTTTCCTTACTCGTTCGATTTCCACCAAACACCAAGAGGTTGACGGAATCGTACTTGTATCTAGTATTTTCATACTTCTTGCACCTTTATGTTTGTCTTCCTTTCTCCGTTTTCATCCTTAGGTATCCGAAATCTCTAACAGTTCAACACAGTAATTAACGCACACTCATACATCACTCTCGCCCGCTTAATCGAGTCTTATCACCCAAGAAAATCACTTGTAGGTATCAAAGCACACCACTTTTCCCTTCTATTCGTCACACTCGATATTGTCTCCTTCGTTATACAACTGGTTGGCGGATCATGGGCTGGCCCGACTGCACCACCAGACGAGCAATTGAAAGGGATCCATATCTACATGGGAGGAATTGGGCTCCAGCAGTTTTTCATCTTTGTATTCGTGGCTTTGGCGATCAAGTTCCATTTGGAGATGAACAAGGTAGATCCAAACCAACATAAAGGGGACTGGAAGAAATTGGTTTATGCTATTTACATTTCTTTGGCATTCATCACCGTAAGCATAGCCCCGCTCCCCGCCTTTGGCCCCAATACCCCAATTCATTGTCAAATTTACTAATTCTAGACATAGGTACGTATCATCTTCCGCCTTATTCAATTCTCTAGCGGTAGAACAGCAACATCAAGTATCCTCATCAGCAAGGAGGTGTGGCTTTACGTCCTCGAAGCTGCACCAATGGTCTGTTCCATCCTCGTTTTTGTAATTATTCACCCCGGACCTATCGTTCAGAAAAAGATGCCGAGTATGTTGGGTGGATTGAAAAACAAGCTTCCGGGGAGGAAATCAAAGGCCCACAAAGATGACATGAAGATTACTTTAATTACCGAGACGGGTGCGAGAGGAAGTTATGCGGAACTTGAAACCTACGGATATGGCAAGGGCAGGGCATAACTGGGGTCTAGATGTTATTTGTGAAAGGATTTTTAGCTATAATTTCTGAGAGTTTGTGAATTGGGATGTTTGGGATGGCAACGAAAATTAATAAGGGTTTACGAGCCAGTCTCGTCCAAAAGATCTTCTAAGAAAGGGCAGCATGGGATCGGTACATCAGAGGCTTCGAAGAGCAGGTTGTTCTTGTACTCCATGTTCTTTTGGACAACTAATGGCGAATTTATAAATTATACCATCCCCAATCTTTACCCTCCCCCAATAACAGAGGTTCAAGTATTCAACATAGCAATATCCTTCTCCAAATTATCCCCAGCAATGTCTTTTCTCTCCCCCTCAATCGCCGTCAACAAGAATATCACCACCATCCCCTACCCAACAACACAAATCAAACCAACCAACATCCCCCGCCCATTCCATTCCTTCTCCGAGTTCAATATCGCTTTCACCATCGGCAATATCCAAAAGCCCCAGAAAAATGTAAAGAATAACGAGAGAATGAATGATCGACTCAGGGGCATCCACGAATTGTGATGTAAAATAAGCGAAAATATTGAGAAAAGCATGCTTAGGAGAGTAATTCAGAAGATAAAAATGTTATCGGTAATGAGCGATGTAAGTTGAGGTCTTGGGAAATGAGGAATGACGGGATGTTTACCTTCGGTCTTGAGAGGGGTCATTTGGCCTTTTTATTGGTTTGGGGAATTGGAGACAAGTTGGACATGAGGGGTTGTTTATACATATTATAATAAATTCTACTGTTAAGAAACCACAGTATTGAGAATATGAGAAACCGTCTCTTCTGAAGTGGATTTCCAGTCCACCATTTGTCGACAAGGGGTGTAGGGAGGAACTTTAGACATATTGATATGGACATAATTGAATCCAAAATGAATTTTCAGAATTGAATAACACCATTGTGTATTTCCGGAATGGGAGAGGAGAAAGAACGACATTTATTGATTCACCGATGAATCATAGATAAATTGAAGCCTAGGAGGATTTAGATCCCCCTTAAGGCTCTGAATAGTTCCTTTCCTGCGGGCGCGAGACGATCAAGGAGTACGGGTAAGCGAATCAGGGACCGGCATTGCTCTCAATGTATGACACCGTTATCCGTGTGCGAGCCTATGATATGTCACACCCAATTTTGCGATATTGTTCAACCACTGGAAACCGCACTCAACGTGCAGTTTCTGGAACCGAGTCGCTCAAGTCATGTAATCAGGCGGTTGACTTAGATCCTCACTTGCAAGGGCATAGCTCCTTTTTTAATTTGGCATTTAGTATGGGAATCGGCGAAAGAGAGTCGTGACTACTAAGTAAAAGGTTAAGTTCGGAAAACTTGATCAGCTTTTGTTGCACGTTCAGAGGACGAAAAATTCTGGAGGGAGGCAGAGTTAGACTATAGATAAGAAAATCTCATTAGGCTTCACTCTAACGACATTACGGCCTGCTGCGCTGAGGCGTCAACCATGCGCGCAAGATTGTTCAAGTTACGTGAAACAAAATGTACGTGAAAAATGAGATTCAGGAATCCTTCACAATCACGACTTCTCAACTCTGACCTGAGCTTCGAGAAACCGAGAGGACTATATGCATGCGCTATCTCGAAATCCAAATCAACAGATATGCCTATCCCCCCCAGTTGTGGAAAGAGAGAACATTAAATGAGTTGAGTTCGAAGTTGAGGTTTAGAAGGGAGTTTGGTGACTGGGTGAGGCTCACGTGAGAAGTGTTCAAACAAGATGACGTGGGAAGGCGAAACGCAAAGGTATTGTGACTTGAAAGAGAGGCTATGGTAAGATTGGAGGGGTATCCAACTACACCCCGCCTCGATTATTTTCTTGGTATGAGACTGAGGCTCGTACCAAGTGTTGAATTGGGGCTTTCAAATTTCAAAGGGGGGCCATTTGTTAGCCGAAGACTCACCTTTTTTCAGCTCTATTTACCACACAATAATTGGCAAGGGGCCTACTGGCGAATCAGAGTTTCCAAGTCGTACCTTAGTACGTATTTAACAACCCTCTAGCAAGTTTCTTTACGATCATACTTGAGCAGACTAATGGAAATCTCGTAAAATCTGACCTGCCGGTGTAACATAGCCACAGTTTATGGGAAGCATGTAGTAGGGCCACTTTCGAGCTAGACGTAATCGGAGTATATAGTCTTCTTGTGTTCATAAAGTTTGGTTCACTAGATCTTAGTGTCGATGAGAAACAAATCCGCCTCAACCTAACTTCATATATACCACTTACCCTCACGAATACCCCCACTGCAATAAGCAAGATGCCTCTGATTGATTGGATACCACAAATGAACCCGAAATATAAACAATACGAGCAAAACATGAATACAACTCGGTCTGGAGAAGCACCAAAACCCGAACCTAAATCGAATCTTCAGCAATCCAATCCAGGAAGTCCAATAAAAGCAGATCCCAGATGGACGGGTTTCACAAGTTACGCACCACACACATACCTTGCTATTTTGGTTCTTCTTTTGATAAACCTTATTCTCTCCGGAATTCTCATCGAGAAGAGAAAACATTTTTATGATATCAATCTCTCCAAAGTTTCAATTGTAGAATTCACGATTCCAAAAGACAAGTAAGCACTCACTAAACACTAGCATCAACCCAGCTAACCACAATTTCTACATAGTGAAGTCCTGTTCTACGAACTCACCACACCTATCGTCTCAATATTCTACACGGTCATTGCGATATTCCTCCACCGAATCCGTAAAAGCCCACCTCTACTATCCCTATTTTTCTCAATCTGTTTCATCATCGCCTGGGGAATCCAGTTAGCCATCTGGGGAAACTGTGATACACAATTCATTGGGAAGGGGAAGTTTCCAGTCTGCTCTGCTTGGCCGATGATTGCTACTGAGGAGAATGGTCCTGTGGTCTGGAGCAGAATTGCTTTCGGAGTTCTTTGTGCACTTGGATATTTCGTCTTGATCATCTTTGCGTTTATTGCAATGCAACACAAAAGACATCCAACCCAAGCTAAGAAAAATGTCGAAGAACTTAGTATGCTTGGGAAGGCTAGCGTGGACAGCGTGGAGAGTGTGAAGAAGAATGATGCACCTGTTTTGCCCTTTGTTCTAATTTAGACAGGGGTTAGGGCTGATGTACAGTGCAAAGATGTTTAAGTAGCATGGAGTTTGATTTAACGATTGGGATTATGATTGATAATTCACCTCAAGGTCATACTCCTTGGAGTTCCGAAGATCGCGCTTCACGACAATAGAAATCTTGAAATCATTCGATAGATTAATAGATAGTGAAGTACCTTTATAAGTTGCCAGTTCAACTAAACAAAAATAAAGTGTACTTCTGATTTCTACAAGGAGATCATGTCCAATTACTCTAACTGTTTTGATGTAGTGAATAAAGATGGATTTAAATATACCCAGGGATGGGTAGTACTTGCACCTTTCGTACTCTATACTACTTCCCTTTTGTCTAATAATATGTTTTCCCATTCCGTCCCCTGGCTGGACAAGATAAGTGGCAGTAATTAGCGACCCTACGAAACCCGCAACCTGGAATAACCCAACGTAGAAAAGTCGCAAAAATACAAGTAAAGATCACATAGATGCGGAGGATTTTAATTAACCATGTCGTCAAGTATGTAGATTTTTCTTCTAGTTTGCGTTGAGCTGTATGCATTGCAGGCTATCCTACATAGGTCGGCCTCTTTACTGCAACCGGGCCTGGTTTGTTGATCACTTAAAAGTATGGAAAATACAGGGCAGTGCGCTGTAATGCGCTGTAAATTGCCCTAAAAGCCTAAAAGCCTAAAGCCTCCAATTCGTCATCTCCCTGTAGAAAGATGTCTGTACGCAGCCTTAGGGGCAAGCGAACCTATAGAAGAGAATCGGGCTAATTTACAGGGTGATCCACTGAAACCTGGAAAGCGTTCGCGGCTTTAGGGCATGATAGCGTAGTACCCCGCCCGCGCGGCACTCCCTAACCTTGTTCTCCATACCTATGACTGCTTCCACTGTACCTAAACTTTCTTTCAACGCCCGCTTATTAATCAATTCTCTCATTTGGTCTCCAAACAAACCGGTATTTGGGCTGTGACGACCCAGTCTATAGCACTTTAACCCCTTGGGTGACTTGTGGTACTTGCCAGAAGAAGAAATTGAGGTGCGCTAGCTAGAAGCAAATGAATAGGGGTCAATGTTCTGCATCAAGGTTATTGCTGTCCGACGATCAGCTTCTCCAATTGTTTCATGAGTTTCGATTTGCTCTGTCGTGGTAAGTATGTCACCATGGCATACCTTTAGGGAGCTTCTTCCTCAAGAATGAAGGCCAGGCTTTCTTGCCAGTTTCTTGAAGTGGAATCTTCCTACGGACGATAGCTGAGGCTCCAAGGATGACCTCGAACGCCTCGCTGTCGACAATTCGAAAGCTCTCCTTAAAAGCTTGGTCACTCTCCTGGAACTCATCTTCCTTCAATGTCTCCAATGAACCAAAGCCTACACCTAAGCTAACATAAGCTCTAGGTCGACACTCCGTCCCATCGATCGCCCAAAATGTGACAACATGCTCGGATCTCAAATACTTCTTCTAGAATTTATAACTCGCTACAGTCGTACTAGAGATGAAGTTGGAGTCCGCACAATTATCGAAGTGGACCACGACTGAAAATTGATTCTTTAGGGGGCCTTTGGGTCCCATATGAAAGCATCTTTCTGGCGGCAGCGATCGATTTCTACGGGGCGTGGGTGCTCGATGAAATCATACTCACTTTCATCCGGCTCAACTATGCCTTCACAGTATTGTGTTCTATCAAGTCTCAACTCTTCCCCTTTATGGATCCTGTGGCCTCGTTTTCTATTCCGTCGTCGAACAGCTTGGCTGTTTGTGGCTTTCGTGGAAGGTGCAGTAGATGTTCCTCGTGGTTTCATGTGTGGCAAAGGATTGTTGTTATTTTTCTCATACTCATCAAATGAATCGCTATTTCCTGGAGAATTCTTATCAGCAGATGTGTTTATTGTTCGAGGGCGAAAGTACCATACTATTAGAACTACTATAGCTCTCTCCGGAGTATGGAGGTCTAAGCTTATATGCCCCTGATGGTACCTGTGAGGTACTATCTGCCATACCGTCACCCGCAAGTTGTCGAATGGTGGAATTGGGGACTGCATGGTCCGAGGTTTTGGCTTCGCGGGGAGGTTGGAATCGAATCGGTTGTACATCCTTTCGCAATACTTCGACGTACAACCCCCCCAAGTTCGCTCCGGACAATAAACTTTGAGGCGATGCTTTGTTATTCTTATAAAGGGCATAGCCCTCCTGTGTTATCTCTTTTCTGTCCTCCCTGGTGATCCTGCAACTCCTTTCATCGGCCCTTGGAGCCCGAAATGTTCCATTAGTCTGCTTTTTATGATCACCGTGTTTTTCAGGTGGTGGTTTGCGTTTCCGTGGTTCATTTTTTGTATTCTGTGCGCTACGTATGTTGTGTTGACATTCTCCTTGCTGTAGCGGTAGTTTGGCCTTCGGCATTCCGATGGTCAGATCTATCGACCAATATCTACAGATACATAGTAGGGCAAGTGGGGGCTAGTAGGCGGCAGTATTGTTGCAACTCGCGCACCAGGTATGCCTCTTCTGGTGATAGTTTAGTCTCTTTGTTGCACCACTGGCCTTTGTTGAGGGTTTGTCCCATCTCATTACCCTTACCACCAGATGTTTCTTTGGTGAGATACTCCGCAAATGGATTGAAGGCTACCAACGAAACAACAAGGCATATGTGGCTTTGAAAAGCTAATTCATTAGTAAATACAATACTACTTAAAAACTCAATTAAAAGCAATTACGAGACAGTTGTATATCGAGTTAAATCAAACAACTCCTCTACTGGAAAAGCTTGTCAAATCGATTAATAATCACTTAATTTACATTAAGTTATTGTCGTCCAGCACGGTCTGACGACCGTGTCGATCTTTCTCTCCGTGTCCCTCAGTTCAAGAGTACTTTGATCAAATTGATCAATACCAGCCCCATGACTTAGCATCAATTGAAAAACAGCCTCATCCCTGACTTGAAACAACGGCGCTATCCCACACTCATCTGTGGCATGCATATCGGCCCCGGCATCAAGTAGAAGGTCGACTATCCTGACAGCATCATCACCCATATTTCTCGCCGCGTAGTGTAAGGCTGTAAACCCATTTCGACTGATTCGGTGTACATCAGCCCCCTTTGATAGCAGGAGCACCACAGTAAGCTAATCGTTTTCCCCGCAAGAGAAATACAGGGCAGTTTCCTCTTTGTAATTCTTCGCTTCAATATCAGTTCCTCTTTCCAGTAAAAGTTCTACTACAGCAGTGTGGCTATAGCTAGAAGCAATGTGCAGTGTTGTGTTCCGTCTACGGTCCTGCACTTCAATATTAGACCCATGATTTAATAGTAGATGTAACACGCCGAGATGTCCTCTCAAAGCTGCTATATGCAGTGCAGTCTTCCCACACATATCAGTGGTCATATGAAGTGCCCCCCTTTCAAGCAAAATCTGTACCATTTGTACGTGGCCAGAGTCAGCGGCACCATGCAGTGGTACCCAGTCCAGGTAGCGATTTGTAGCAGCTATATCTGCACCATTGTCCAGTAGTACCTTTGCAGTGTCTGTGTATCCTAACTGAGCAGCAACAAACAGAGCAGTTTTTTGATCATTTCCTTTGCCATCAACATTTTCTCCTAATCGTAAGAGAGCGTGGACAAGTCTAGTCAATCCAAAATGTGCCGCAACCACGAGTCCGGGAATTCCGGTCAAATACTGAAAGTAACCCACAAACCTCCGTCGAACGAATTGCATCGTGACAGACATCACTGAGCTATTCTTCAGAAACCCCAGAATTTGATCTTCCACATATTTCTGTAGGTCATGCTTAGCATGACTACCCAGATTAAGGGCAATGTACTCTAGAAGAGGGAAGTCAATAAATCGTACGTCTAAGTGAGATGCGTACTGACGGGCGCCGTTCTTGAATGAGTCCATTGATAAATATCGAATGGAAGCAACTGTAATGTCGGCTTGAGCTGTTGGAAATATCTCGCTGCAGTGCCTTTCGAAATATTCCTGTGCAGTGTAGTGAACCAGGCGAATAATCTTGCTGTCCTGATCTATGACAACAATCCCCCCACATACAGTCGTTATCTCAGAGTCGTCTGTAAGCCCCTCATCATCTATAGTCGCATCTTCAGGCTCAGAATTTGTGACGGCAACGGAGTGTTGAAGCTCTCCAATCTTCAATGGTCGAGCTGCATGAGTGATCCAAGAGAGAACCGTCATTGCCAGTTTTGCTTCCTCTTCGGGTTATCTCCGGATTCTTTCCATTGCTTCTTCATATACCTTTTCACGTGCCTCTGGCAAAACATTTAAGGCTTTTCGAAGGCTTTTGATATCAGTTCTGCTCTTGAGTGATTCAAGGTGAAGTTCAGCTAGGAGAAACCTAATCAAGTAATCAGGGGACCTATGCTAGGAAAAAGGGTAATACTGAAATCCCATTGGCTTTTTTAACCAACTTGTCAACGATAGAAGCCTGAAGGTCCTTAGATTTTCTGCAAAACCTGACTAGTTTCGGTGCTTGTTGAATTTGGACATTCAAGTAGCTCGCAATGTCGTCATCACTTGCTCTAATGTCGAGACGTGAGGCGCCTGCAAATAAGTTTTTAATATCGCCCAGATGTCGTGAGGTGTAAAGTATACGGAGGTTTTGTGGTGATTGTTCCAATGTTTCAGCCAAGTGGTTTCTTGTGTCCCAGAGGCACTCATCTAGCGCATCAACTATAACATAGACATGGGCAAGTTTAGTAACGAGTAGTTTGAATAATGCAGAGAACTCTTTCTCATTAGGCTGCCGACGTTGTGGTTCGTACTGATTGTAGCTAGCTTGACATTGGTCAGGAAGAATATCAAGACATTGGACAAGTTGTTGTACCAGACTTGAGATGAGATTTAAAAGCGTTTGGTTTTCACGGTCTTTGTAGTTGCAGTACACAAATGCTAGGTCAATATCTTGCGTGCTGGTTATTGCTTGGAACCTGTTGGCAATGGCAGACCTGTGAGGGTGGTCAGTAAAAATAAAAAGTAGAAGGACAAGTAGGTAAAAGTAAGTCTGAGTACACATACTTGCTTTGATTATGCGTAGTAGTCTAGAATGATTACTTGTGTTGTTCTAGAAGGTTTAGAAGAATGCGGAACTTTGACTTTCCATTCTTCTAAACGTTCTCGCACAATATTCTAAGTTTTCACGAAAAACCCGAAGCAATGGAGGGATAGGGTGTACTCAGAGCAATGCTCAAAACTCTTAGGCAAGGATTGTTTTGCCTGCCCCAGCTGTGAGATAGTTAGCTTTCAATTGTTACTAATCACGGAGACATTTACGCTGTCCTGAGCACCACAGAATGCGTTCATTCCCACGCAGCCAAGATTCGTACTCGGCGGTCTTGAAAAGCCATTCTCCCGTTCCATCTTGGCGCCTACGATGAATATCATTCTGCGCCGCGGAGAAATTTAAAGTTGCCAGCCATTGGATGATAGCTTGACTTTTCTGCTCTTGAATTGATCAGCATATGGAATGGATGGATTATTCCATAGGAGAATTACCATTGTAGCGAGACTTGAAAGCTGTCATCAAGTTCTCTAGTTGACTTGAAACATGCTCCAATTGTTCGCCGCTATTTGTTGTGGAATTGCTGTGAGCTGTGATAAGTATTGCAAAACAGAACATCAATTTGCCATTGATCACACTTACAGATGAAGCAACTCCACTACTAGACTTTGATTTCCCCGAATATCAGCGGTCATCTCCATCCATTTCAACAGCGTGCTCTCTCGAAAAGGATAGAGAAGACGACGGCCTTGTCCGTGAACCTTGGACCAGATGCTTGAACCTCCGACTTGCTGGACTTTGACTAACTCCTCTTGTAGCTCATCGATACCGGCAATGCATGCAGTGATGCTGTTTTGTATCCCAGCCTCGGCCTGAGTAGCTACCCCATTTTCTTTGATAGCAAGCTCCAGAACATTCAAGCTTTTTTCGAGATGTTCTACCGAGTTGGACATCCGTGCAACGGCGTTGGATGAATCCTTCCAGGAACCATAGTATTTTGTAAGTCCTTGGCAGACTTAGATTCCCAAGGACACGATCCCAACTGCACTTCCTGCCACCCCGAGCTCAGCCATATCTAGAACGCTTCCTTGGGAAAAAGGAGAACTACGATTCGCTAAGTATCTAAGGGTCAAACTAGATCGGCTCTATCCTGGGAGCCACGGAAACAGAGAGCCAGAGAGCGAAATATCGGCTTTGTACAAGTATGCTGTATTCATGTTTCCACTTGGAATTCCGCCCCCATGAGCTTGCATGAGGGTTACACGTGGTGGCAGCATCAAGAAAATCCCTACCCGGAGGTAGGTACTCAAGCAGACGAGCAACATTGATATGACCGGACACAATCTTAACACTGATGACGATGAACAGAAAATTAACAGCGTCTTGGCCCTCCACCTGGGCACTTTGACGTTTCCAGAAGTTTGGAAGAGGTATGTATGGGTCACGTGGCTGCTCGACATCCACGCGATCGGGTTTTAGACTGCAGGCAACTTCGCCTCCCGACTAACGGTAAACCAACAACAACACAACACCAATTCTTGGTCTGCTAAGCTACTTTTCGTGTTGTATCTGGAGCTCTATTATTGCAGATCAATCCATCCGGCATGGGAAACGGTATTTTTTAGGTAAACTGTCCGCCTGGAGTATTTGTATTTTTGAGGTGAACCAGGTAAGTAGCGGATGCGCCGGCCTCGCGGATTATTTGTTAATGGCATGTAGTACCTTTTGCAATATGGCATATGGAGACAACCACCCCGAAGAAGAGCGCTATAGCCTTCTTCAAAGAAACGAGGATCTAGATGATCCGGATAATCCAATTGACGAGTCGACGCAAACCCGCCCATTGCACATCGACGAACTCTCGGACGATGATTCTCCCCCCACTCCACGGTTTCTACAAGACTTGGGCTCCTACAAATACATGAAATGGGTCCCGGTACCAATTAGAAGGGTCTGCAGAGCGTTGGAGAATTGGGCAAAGGGACCGGATCCTCCTCAGATTCATACGATAACCCCGCTGTTTCCGACAATACAAGAGTTTCCAATACGACTTCTAGACCTGTATATCCCCAAGAAACGACATAGGATATTGCTTTTGATTGCCTTGTACTTTTCCTGGATCCTCACATTTGCTCTGGTTATGCGCGAAAGCACTTTTGCGACCGAGATAGAAGGGTGGGGAGCCCCGGGAAACATAGGATGCGGAAATACATATTGGGTTCCCGGAAACAGCTGCGGACTGAACGGGAATGACTGTCGACCGTTCAATGGGAGCGGTTTTGCATTTAGGTGCCCTGCCAATTGCGCCAGTACCCAAGTTTTGAACATTCGGGCGGTCGGAGCACAAGAGATAATCTACCAACCTCTTGTGATTGGCGGGCCCTCGAAAGAGGACGGTACCCCATATTACAGAAGCGATTCCTTTATTTGCGGTGCTGCTATACACGCTGGAATTGTTGATAATGCTAAGGGTGGATGTGGTGTGGTTTCTCTGGTTGGTGAGCACAGTAATTACGTGAGCTCGGATCGCAATGGGATAGAGAGTATTGCATTCGATGCAACATTCCCCTCTTCCTTTACATTTCACTCTGGTACTACATGTGAAGCAAAAGATCCGCGCTGGTCGCTTCTTTTCGTTTCCCTTACGTACACCATTCTGCTATCATTATTTACGACATCCCCAGGGCTGTTCTTTTTCAGCATTTTCACGGGTCTTTTCGCCCACGTTGGACTTGCTTCAGACCCGCCTGGGCACAACTCCATTCCAGGTCTTCTCTCGAATCTTTTAGGGAAATTTCTCCCGGCAGCGTTTTGTGCTTTTGTTATGTACAAATACATGGGTGTTCATCGAGCTCTCAGGGGCCTCACTGCCCAAATCGAAAAGACCATTCTATGGCTTGGGGCTTGCTGGGTTGGTGCTCTTTCAAATTACACCTTTGAATGGATCCCGATTCAGCGACTCAATGCCCACGACATCAAACAACAACCCGGAGCAAAACTCGCATTAATTCTTATAGTTTTGTTCATAGTTCTCGTCGTTGTAAAGCAAGTTTTCTTCTTCCAGCGGGAAGGCAGACTGATTCGATATCTCGGCATATATGGCATATTCTTAGGTGCCATCTTGGTTTCACTAGTTCTTCCTGGGTTGAGTTTGAGGATACATCATTACATACTGGCTCTTTTATTCCTTCCGGGGACAAGTATGCAGACACGACCAACACTTCTCTACCAAGGTCTCCTCATCGGCCTCTTCATCAACGGAATCGCGCGTTGGGGTTTCGATCCCGTCCTGCAAACCCCAGGTGCTCTCCAAGGTGATGCTCCGCATAACTCCCGCCTACCCATAATCTCCAAACCAAATATCTCATCAGGTCCCAACTCAACTATCTCATTCCACTGGCTCACCCCACCAGAGCCCTATGATGGAATTTCCGTACTCGTCAATGATGTAGAGCGCTTTAGAGGGTACACAGATGAAGGATTTGCCAGCGATAGTAAATTTGTCTGGAGCAAGGGTTTGAAGACCGAGGAACCACAATACTTCCGATTTGCGTATATGCAAGGGAGCACGGCTTGGGATTATACTCGTGCGGGTATTTGGGCTACGGATGGGAGGTGGATTCCGATGGAGGCTGGGCCTAGTAAAGTTAAGAGGACTGTTGAGGAGGGGGAGGGGTTGGTGAAGAGGGAGTTTCATGATGAGAGGCTGAGGAAATGATTTATGATGATGTGTGATGATTTTGTATACTTTGGATGATGGAGGGGTTTTTGTATGTATAGAATAGAAGGGCAATTATTATGAAATTTTTCGAGGTGGGTGCGATCATGGGGGAATTCTACATAGTGAGTGATGAATTTTTCAATTTTTTCGTTCTTGCAGGGCGTTTTGGTTTTTTGCTTGCTTTCTTTTTGCTGCTCTTTGCATCCTTGATCTCTTTCCCAATTATTCGTGGTTCATCTAGGTCGTACCTTCCCTCAGTCCCCGGACACGGGAAAATTATAGGTATGACTCCACCATCCCCACAGACCCACTCTCGCTTAAAGCAAAGACTTTCACAGCACTAAACTTTTACCTTTCTTAATTCTAAATAATCATTTGTTCTCCATCCAAAAAACAACATAAGATCGCTTAGCTCAGTTGGTTAGAGCGTGGTGCTAATAGTGACTTCTCCAGTAGAAATCTTCTGATACGCCAAGGTCGCGAGTTCGACCCTCGTAGTGATCAATTTACAACTTCCCATAATGGGAATAATTTTTTTCAATTTTTTTTTCGACGTTTTCCTACCTGCCAAGGATACTTAACAGCTGTGCACTCACCTGTTTTTGTATCGTGTCCCTTACATGCTGGCCGACCTCAATGGTGCAGCGTAATATTTCTCACGTGATTGCCGTTTTACGAAATTCAGTTTTTACAACAGGGTACCTTCTGGCCAACGGTTTTCAGGTTTCTCTACCGCCCGCCAACAAAGGAAAACATAGGGCCTTTCTGGGATTGGGAGGGTGTCCTACTAATAGTGTATATACAGTTTTAGAACAGCGTATTCAGACCAAACTCGCGCTCCCCTTTCGATGCAAATACTCAAGGTCTTTTTTATCAAGTACACAAGACGTGCTAAGGGAAAATTTGGGGAACACCCCACGTCTGAAACCATAACACATAACACAGTCGTCCTTGGAAAGGTTCTCCGTGAAAGATCTGAATACTGCGTAGGACTGGAGATGACGAAAGGAATTAAAAATGTAAGTTAATTGTTCGGATCGAGACATTCATAATTAACCTTACTACCTAGTAGATTTCCACAGACTTACAGCAAAAGTTTGAGCTACCCCGGCAATGTTTCGAGAAGCGGCTCCAGGCTGGTCAGAAGGCTGATTAGGGGGCTGACTTCGATACAGAGAAGGATTGATGCTTTATATAATTAGGAATTTGTCCTTTGAGAAATAGTAAAGGAATTTAAGTCTTTTATTTTTACTCTTGCTTCTTGAAAGTGCTGCAATCCAACAACGTTTACGGATAACATGAGGTTTTTTATCTATTGTTTCGTTCTACAAGCAATTTTTGGGGAGAGTCGGTTTTTCTGGGTTTCACTCAACAAAAAACATATCAAGTAACGACATTCAACGATAGTCGGGTTGGATTCAGTATGATTTCAGATGTCTGACGTTTGCGTCTCTTTAAAAAAACATCACCTTACACACAAGTCTACATTGTCTTTTTTAGGCCCTTCGCAAACGATATTCCACTCCGCAATGTTTCTTCTCTCAAACTCACAAGTGGTTTGAATCCCAACACCCTCTTCCTCACTCCTGTAGGTTCCGGTCATAGAACTGAATTTAATTCCAAGACAAATAATCCGAAACTGATATTGCCAAACAACCCACTTAGTATTGAAGGCTAAGCCAAGCCCATAAAATCTCAAGATAGATTTACAATTCGTTCAATCAGTTGGATAACCAGCCGCATCACCTGAAGCTCGGGCAAATTCCAAAAAATTGGACACGCTCCTTGTTAGTGATAAGAAGCCCTTTCTGCTTACTGCTATTTCTAGAGTGGCTTTGCTGAGTGAGTACCCTCGCGATAGACATTTCCCACGCTCTTATTCTTCCGACTTTCTAGGGTAATTTCAGTTCATTATTTCAAAGTCTATGAAAACAATCAACTTCATTAGCCTAAGGAATCTGGTAGAATTTTACTGCCGCTTTTTATATCCACCCCGATATAGGGAATAAATGCAATGAAAGTTCAAAAGATTCGGCAGCGAATAAGCAGGGAATTCCACGTGCTTTGACAAAATTGAGCACGTTATCAAGAACAAAACAGAAATTCGACAAGAGTCTCCTTTATTGCTCTTTATAAAAACCCCATTAAAGCAATATTATACTGAAAGCCTCGGAAAACCACGCCAGTCAGTTTGGGTAATCGATTTTCTTACACTTAGGTCTCCCAAGAAACCTAAAATAATCATGTCAATTGTTATAGGAATCATGACAAAATAACTTCCCCTGGGTGGATGCAGAACGAAGATGGAGCCGTCTTATCATTTAAAATTCTTAACACCCATTACCTTTCGGCAATGACTATGAAGCTTTGCTACCTCTCTAAAATCCTCCCATACAAATTTTCTAACACATTTCATATTCAACAATTTCAATTCCACCTCTATCTCAGCCCTAGTGGACCGTCAAACATGCGCAGTCCCCGGACCTAAATGGTGTCCATGGGGCAAGTAACATCATGACTTAATATTAATATGGAATTGGCATCCCAAAACCCCGGGAAAAAGCACTTCAAACGCAATTTATTTTCCAAAATATTAACCATCTACGAGTTCCATTCAGGTCTCGCGACCTTGGTGTGCACACTAGGTGTTCCCGCACAGTAGACAAAAGGAGTATTTTGGAGTATCCGAGAACTTCATCGCGGCTTTTGCGGGATCGACTGAACATGATATGAGCTTTCCATACGAATGAGATTCTTTTGAGAATGATCCTTCTCAGCTTGGCCGTAAACATCGTTACGGAAATTCACTCTAGTTCCGCTCGACGTGACATTGGCGACGGAATCAAGTTCATGGGATCCCTCCTTCATCCTATGGAAAGTGTTCATGTGAACATTTTCTTGTTCAGCCGTGTTGTGCGAGTCATTATTACTCCATGATGCAGCATGTCTTGAGAACCTTTTCAACAGTGGAACCATCACCGGAAGACAGGCATTGACAATTCCAAGAAGTGGCTCGAGAATAGCCAGCATTCCTACGGACGCGTAGCTTTTGGTTTGGTTGGTCAAGTCCGCAGTCTTTATGTAATGAACTCGCAGAATCGTGAGAATGCACACACTGGAAAAATTAGCGCTTGTGTAAGAAAATAAGAATTAAGAATAATCCACTTACACAAACCCCACACCAAAAATGATGGTTAAGCCGGCTTTCTTGCCTGTTGCCATTTGTAGACCCCAAAGCATTGGCATCGGCAACAATATTGTTGCAAAGTCTATCAAAATGTTGAAAATTCCGATGCAGAAATTTGCGTTTCGGACATTGCCACACTTTCCTCCTGGAATGGTTGGCTTCCAATTCATAGAGATCGGCCGGCATATGAAAACTGTTTGCAGAAGTACAGCCATGAAGTAAGCTACATTGACTGCCAGTAAAGCAAAACATGCCATTTGAAATCTTTTGATAGGGAAAACGTCGATGTACAGGAACGAGATGGACAGCCGAACCAGTGTATTTGATGTGATCCAGAGAATTTGACCTGCAAACATGCCCTATTTCTCCTCATTAGCCATATTCTACCTAGATGGGGACTTGGTGAACTACCTTTCCAAGATTTATCAGTTTGGTTGGATCAGTGGCTAGAACCTCCGTGGTGTCCATTCCTAACCCCCAGATGACAGCTGTGATTTAATTAGCGATTAAATATGTAAAGATCTTTATGGCTTACTTAGAACTGTCGATCCAACAAGGGTAAGCGCAATAGTCTTCACCAGAGAATCAGTCATCATTATCCTCAATGAGAAACAAGAGTGGCTCGTACAATTGCAAGTATACAAGTGTAATCACTCCAACTTAGAACAGCACCCACTAAACGTCGAGACCACAATCTGCAAATAACAGCTATAAGAGCCAAAAGTCCACCAATGGCACCAACAGTAATTATGCCAATCCCAGTGGAGTCGTTAGATGGTACTAGTTTGGACATTCTGGATGTGGAGTGATGAAAATGTAGAGGCGTTGTTCTCGTCGAAAGGTAAGCAATTATGAAATCAAAATGTCGGTAGCAGGAAGAGCTCCCAGTTGGTAAATAAACCAAGAAGGATCAGCGATTTGGTGTCCTGAGCTAAATGACGAGAGAGTAGCAGTTACATTCGGTTACAGCTCTGATGAATTTTCTTGAGACAAGACCTGGTTACAGTCACTCACACTGTATCCTTACTTAGACTAGGGGTTATTGGTGTTGATGTTGGTGTTGGTCTTAGCCTATCGATTTGGTTGGTCGACCTTTTTCGTGGGATTAGACTGCTGAAAAGTTCAAGCGGTTGCAAAGCACCAACAAACATGCACGTCAACTGCAGATCCCTGTCAGTTGGGGAGGGGAGGGGATCACACGATACGATCGTGCATCGTCACTCATTAGTTTCACGGCGCAGTTGTTGGTTTATTATTGTATGGACGTGTTTAGGAGAGTTAATCACCCTCTGACGCGATATCGCAAAAGTAATTATGATTTGATACACAAGTAGTTGTTTCTCAATTCCGTGTGCTAACTTCTTTTCCTGGCATATTATTTCAATGGAGTTACCGGTGGCAGAAACCAGCACCAGATTTGTGAAAAGTGCTTAACTTCCCCGTCTACGAGTATAAGCGGAGGAACATTAGGACAGTTTTCAGGAGAGATTATGCATAGCAAATGGTTGGAATTTGCAATTGTCCTCCAATCATCATTTTAAGTGAAGACTCTAGGGGCGTGGATTTACCACACGAGCATGTACGACTATAATTGTTGGTTTTTCCCCCCCAGCTCCTGTGCAAGGTGGGGACTTGGTACATGCGGAGTTGTTGGTTACCACTTTTCCTCTCAATCCTTCTACAACAACTGTCCTTGCTGGCGGCGAATATTCCGTTTTGGATTTGACAGCTGCAATTTTCTGTTCCAATATGTAACTGTTGCACTGCCTTGATTGGAGGTGCATATGGCTGGCGGGCGAGTGCAGAAGTTATGGGACCGGCTATGGAAGGGAGCTTCCGGGACTTAATGCTCCCAATGAATGCCAGGGTCCCAATATACCACACCACTTGTCTTCAAGTCCAAATGCTAAAGGCTTTTCCTCTCTCGCTTTTCCTCTCTCGCTTTTCCTCTCTCGCTATTCTCCAAAGCAGATAGTATATTGCTTTTCCGATTCTCGACATTATTTTCTTCCACCATTCCTCAGAACTTTCACCATGATGAGCGACCCTCACTCCCACGGGACCCAAGGTAACACTCTTACCTTGGGGTTCCTTACTATTCTTGGGTTGTTTATATTTGTGAGTAAACTGGCTGTGTGAGATGGGATAATCACATCTGACACGGAGCTAATCCAGTATCCAATAACCGCGATGGTTTACAACCTTTATTTTCATCCTCTTGCCAAATTTCCTGGGCCAATATTTTGGAGAGTCAGCCGTATACCTTACATTATCTCCCTCCTCCGAGGAAACTTAGTGAAAGACCAGCTCGAAATCCACCGCAAGTATGGCGAAGTTGTTCGCTTGGCTCCGAACGAAATTTCATTTACGAAAGAAGAAGCATGGCAAGATATCTATGTGAAACGAGTAGGGCACCAGAATCCCAACAAAGATCCTGTTTGGTACAAAGGTAGACAAATCCAGCTCTCTTCCACTATATAGCATGACCCCGTTTAACTCTTCCCTAGCTCCTGATAACATGCCTGAAAATATTGTCACTGCAATCGATCCAACTTTACATTCCCGTTACAGAAAGCTACTTGGGAACTCGTTTACCGAGAAAGCGCTTCGTAGCCAAACACCTCTTATTGAATCATATGCAGATTTACTCATCAACCGTCTGGGGAGTCTCCCACGGACCCCTGACAATGAATTGCCAGGGGTCGTGGTAAATTTCGTAGATTGGATGAGCTGGTTCACATTTGATATAATTGGTGAGTTGGCACTCGGAGAATCGTTCGATTGTCTGAAAGACAGCAAGTTCCACCCTTGGGTGGAGACGCTCAACAACTTTTTGAAAGGAATGGTTTACGCGGCTTCTACAAGGTAATATCCCTGTTTCATTGTTTTTTCGCTGGGGCTTGTCAGTTTTCCTTGGTTTTTTCTAAGTTTCTGATCTGGTAAGTTAGAGTGCTAATAACTTTCAGGTGGTATCCTGGACTGGAAACATTGATGTTCAAACTGCTGCCAAAAAGCGTTATGGAGATGCAACGCCAGCATTCAAATTACGCCAATGAAAAAATAAATAGGCGCCTAAACCTCGAAACTAGCAAACCGGATTTTGTGACACCATTCATGAAAGACAACACAGATTTCCACAAAATATCGCTTAGAGAGACTCAGTCCAATTTTGCAATTCTTATCGTGGCTGGTGCCGACACAACTGCCACAGCACTCTCTGGGACTTTCCTGTATCTTGTTCAAAATCAGGATGCGTTAGCAACGT
Organism: Hymenoscyphus fructigenus; assembly: GCA_001414455.1. Lineage (NCBI taxonomy): Eukaryota > Fungi > Ascomycota > Leotiomycetes > Helotiales > Helotiaceae > Hymenoscyphus > Hymenoscyphus fructigenus. The sequence goes on along the minus strand of LKUV01000084.1, from coordinate 120,386 downwards.
TAACTTCAGAAATTCGTAGCAGCTTTCTCAGTGAAATGGATATCTCCATTGCTACGACAAGCAAGCTATCTTATCTCAACTCCGTAATTATGGAGGGTCTCCGTCTCACGAATCCAGTGCCGGGAGGTCTTCCTCGTATTGTTCCAGAAGGTGGCGATACTTATGCTGGCGTATTCGTTCCAGCTCAAGTAAGTCCCGCTGCCGACATGAAATTCGAGAGAGAAACACCTTTTAACGGGACTGCAGACCTCTATATCAGTCCGTCCTTACACCATGTCTCGTTCTGAGAAATATTTCGTGGAACCCAACGCCTTCATTCCAGAACGCTGGCTTCCGCAAGATATTCGACCCGCCAAATTCGACAATGATCATTTCGGGGTCAGCAATCCGTTCAGTGTTGGCCATTCTAACTGCATTGGGAAGAGTCTCGCATTGGCAGAGATGAGAATCGTGATGGCAAGGATCCTATGGGCATTTGATCTACATGAGTACGGTGAAAGATTGGATTGGACCTCTTTGAAGACCTTGATGATTATTCAGAAGCAGCCTGTCCAAATCAGACTTACTGTAAGGAAAAGCACAGAGGCCATTGAAGAGTAAACTTAGAGTGTACATTCTCTGTATATTAAATAGAGTCCAAAGAGTAGAACTCGACCTGATCGTTTTCTTGTATTCAATAAAATTGCGCGACTATCCAAACGTATTTCGGGCTCATCTTTTGTATTAATCAATTTTTGGAATATATTTTGGGAATTAAAACAACCAAAATCGCGATCTACTCTCATATGGCTGAGGACTTGTTTTACCTCTTGGGATTTTCTCCATCACGCAGAGGAAGTAATTTTAGACAACAGGAATATAGTAATAATTTATTACGTAAATGCAATCTAACTGGGCTTATGGATCTACCCCTCTGCGAGATTATCTATTTTTACCTTCGCTACCCTTGAGTAGAGTTTATCTCTGCCCGTACAGCCCCATTTTTTTCTGTGACAACCTTGACATTATCGGCAGCATTCTGATTGTTTGAAATAGATTCAATCCCAAGAGTTATATCTTCTCCTGTGGTTTCTTTTTCTTGAGTTACCTTTTTCAAATTCAACCACTCCATCCCGCAAGCCATGGGGATTGAGACGGAAACAATTACCACTGCGAAAATCCAAATGTCTTTCAATGCAGCTGCGTAGGCACTTCTAAGTGCCAGAAGTGCTTCTGGTGTTTTAGCGAGGGAGGTTACCGCAAGTGGACCGGAGCTTATGACAAGTTCAGTAGAGATGACTTGAGTTGCCTTGGGAATTTCATGATTTAGACCGTTGAGAAGGAAACTAGCTCCAATAGAAGTCGATATTGATCTAAAAGAATTAAGTTAGTTAAAAAAAAGTCATATGTGGATTGTTAACTCACCCACCAAGCTGTGAAAAGAATGTTGCGACCCCATTTGCAATAAAAACATCGCTTTCGCTGCGTTTTGTTAGTGATAAAAAACAGTGGGATCTGGAAACTTAGATCCTGTACCTAGGAAACACAGCTTGAATAGCCACATGTGGTGCATTTATCCCCATACCAACTCCAAAACCTGTCAAGACAAGATATGTGGCCCACAGAGCAGTTGAAGTATGCACTCCGAGTAATATAAGAAGTCCAGAGCCAATAGCACAGATAATCTGGCCGATGACCTCGAAGAACAATTGCTTGCCCAGGATGGCTGCACTGGTTTCGGTGAGACATCCATCCATACTTTCTCACACATTCAAACTAACCTAAAGTTTAGTCGAGTCGGTTTTGCCTGACTCTGACGACACCTCGAAAGCAATATTGACCTTAAGTTTACTCGGAAGGTATACCTCACCTCAGATATTGCTAACCATCTTTGGAGCTAACGGGTCATTCCAAACTTACGTCGGAGAACGAAACGCAAGTTTCAGTGCCAATTGCAATGTCCTGCATGCACTTTTGTATTGTGAAGATCCAAATCAGTATGCTGATTGCATATCCAAGCTGTTGAAGTTTCTTTGTGATACTTGGTGGGAAGGGGAAATTAAGGATAAATGGGTAGGTTAACTTCACTCATTATCACGAGAACGTTTGACTAACAACTACTTTGGTTAGAACCTATCTCCCGAATATTCAATGCTGCTCTTAACAAGCGCGCTTGTTCGCTTGCTTCAGCACTGGGATCACGGTCTTCTCCTGAACATTCAGCAGCCAGATATCCATCGAACTATGATTGTACTTGTACAGATTGCGAATCGTATTCTGTTTGACCAGAACGTTGATGGATCATGGGGGTTGATTGAGGTTACTTCATACAACGTTTCAACACTTGCAGCCCTTGCCTCTCTTCCCATACTTAAAGAGGTCTTCTCCCAAATCAGCCTCTCGATAAGTTCTGGGAAAAAGTTCTTGGCCAAATCTGATGGAAGTTGGTCCGAGCCACAATACCTTTGGATCGAAAAAGTCACATACGGATCAGAAAACCTCCTGAGGTCGTATTTTCTTGCTGCATTGAAAGTTCAACAATCCCAGCGGGAATGGAAAACTGATACCATCAACCTAGCCATCAATTCTTCTCAGGTAAACAAATTGTTTGGTTTCTATACAAAACTACCTCAATTTGCGATCGCTAATTGGAAGGTCAAGGCATCGATTATAGAAGGTTGCTTGTTTATTCCGCAACTCAAAGCCGCGAGATTGGAGATTTTTCCTACGCAGATAGGTGCACCTGATGCTTACCTAGCATATATTCCAATTGCGTGGATACTTTCCAATAACTTTGAAGGTACCATGGCTAACACCGATTTACTCTGGGATATGATGGAAATGTCATTATTGGACTATCTCGTCGACGAGTATATGGAATCCGTGGTGGCACGCATTGGAGTCGACGATCTTCCCGCAATAGGAGCAGCTATTATTCTCGCATGCAGCCCAACAGACCAAGATCTCCAGCGAAATGGCAAAAAGCGTCGGGTATCAAGATCTGGGAGCAGTACTCTCTCACCATCTTCTAAAAGAATTCACTTGGTAAATGAGAATGGACTTGAACATGCTGGGGAAAGCACCACATCTAACGTGGAGGAACTGAATTCTCTCCTTCATAAAGAGTATCTCCTCGAGATTCAAGCAACATTCTGCCAATACGTCCAATATTTCGATGTTCACCCACGCATAAGAGATGCACCACCCCCGGAACGGAAAAACTTACGCCATGAGCTCCAAGCTTTTCTCCTAGCACACTTAACCCAGGTTAAGGATAATCAGAGGTTTTACGACCAAGGTTCAAATTGCGTATCTTCAACGACAGCTTTCGCTTCACCGATATGTTCATACCATTCTTGGGTACGCACAACTGCTGCAGAACATACATCTGCCCCGCTATCTTTCGTCTTCTACACAATTCTTTTGAAATCAGCTTCCAGAACCTACTCCGAAGTCTCATCTCCGTATGAAAAGTACCTTGTTCAGGAGTTGAGTTCCCACCTTGCCATCATGAGTCGCCTGTACAACGACTTCTCATCCATCGAACGAGATCGCCATGAGAAGAATATCAATAGTGTGAATTTTCCGGAGTTTCACGTTGCTACAATCGGGCGCAAGGTCAAGGATAAAGACCTCAAGGAAGAGCTTCTCAAATTGGCGAGTTACGAACGTGAATGTGTGACAATGACTTTCAAGAAACTGGAGAAGTATCTTACGAATGGTGTCACTGGGGGAAGGAAGATAGCAAAGTCTATTAAACTGTTTGTTGCTGTAACAGAGCTTTTCGGGGATATGTATGTCCTAAAGGACTTGACCAATGCTGTTAAATAGTCCTTTTCTATGCTATTGGTTTATGTTTTACAAGATCTTCCCTTGGCATGTAAATCAAGACTTGACAATGTTGACATAACCCTTTGAATACCCAGAGACCCGAGGTATAAGTATAGAGATTATCTTCGCAACTACTTGTGGTTTTGAGATTGTTTTTCTCGTTTGAAGACTCAATCCAAACTAATCCTAGTGAGAACCTGTCCTGATATTTCTTCTATAAAAATATCATGAGCATCATTTGTCGTGCTGTATGATTACTAAATCAAAAAAATTACTCGAATCGAAAATTGAAAATTATAAAATAACCTAAGAGCTTCAAATTCATTTGTCCTAACTACATGAACTTAAATTACCTTTTTTAAATTATCTAGAAGAACGAGATTACTTTAACATTATTTAGAAAGCGTAAGACCCTGTTGCGCTGGATCCACTATATCGCCTAACATTCCTCATTCTCAAATCCCTATCCTGATCTACTGTTTTACTTGTTTGTTTGATCTGTTACTTGATCACCTGTATTATCACTCGTTTTGTATCACTTGTTCAAACCGCTACCATAGCGTAACACTCTCTTTGTCAGCATTTCACTCCTTGTATATAGATCTAGCTAGTCTGCCTACACAAATCAATCAATTCTCCATGACCTTCAGTACCCAGTACTTTCCTCCAACTCAACAAACTCTTAGGTATCATATATTAAACCACTTACTTAAAAGGGTATTATTTATAATTAATACCGTTTTCTAATAAGAACGTCAGCTTGTAAATTCCAGCCACTAAACTCTAAAGATATATGCCAAACTGTTGCTGCCACTTTAATGGTTTTACACGTGACCGGTCTGCGGGTATAATTGCTTGTTTGCTGGCAAACATCCCCCTCTTCTGGAATCATCAGAATTCAATGTGTTGATAGGTACGGTGATATCTGTACAAGAAAGCCTGCTGTTATTTCTGCAGGCAGCAAGGCAGAATCGAAGTCAGCCTAGAGGGCTGACTGGAGGTCTGACTTCAAGGCAGAATAGAATTGATGGGTTATATAATTAGGAGTTTATCTTTGGAGAAGGAAATCAAGTCTTTTATTCTTGCTTCTTGGAAATATATCGTTGTGAGAAGTGCTGCATTCCAACAAAAGGAATGAAGAAAGGATTAGGGAAAAGCAAAAGGTTAAGTAATGCAAAGGAATTTCATGAGCGACGGTCTCGAAGACGTAAAGGTGTTCACAGAAAAAGGAAAACAAGCGCAGCTGAGATTTGTCTGTTAATCTGACAGGTGGACGGTGGTGAACTCTTATTGGATGCTAGATAATGGCGCGGAAAAAGAGAACGCCTCGCCAAATGCCTCTGAGAATAGGCCTCTGCTGACTCTTGTCAAAGTAGGTAGGCCAAGAGGCTAGAAACTAGCCGATTCTGGCAAGTTGGGGAGTGAAAGAGAATGAGGAATTGATGTGTATTATTACTCTTTTTGAAAAGGAAGAAGAAGCAACAAGTAGAGCGTATAAATAGTATGGTGGGGGTGTTGGACTGACATAAGCACAATTCAGTGCTTCAACAACCCTCTGCTCTGTAATTTTTGGCTACGTACCAAAAGGTTCTGATTTTCCGCGAGTTGGAGTTAGTGTGGGCTTGTATGTAGTTAAGAGCTTATCTGCAGACTGTCGCGTGGTGGCTGTGTGAACGTGTGGAGTGAACCACTACTTGCTGTGATGAATACGGAGTCAAGCCGAACACTGATATATTGAGCGGACAACAAAGTGAGGGGAGAAGAGAGTTCCAGAGGAACGGAAGCTTATATACAGAAGTCCGGCAGCACGTACGTGCCATGCTACATGTGACTTGCCCCCAGATCCTCCAACTCCGTAACAGGCTGTATACATGTTATACTCTCCTTGACAACCATATCGCATCAAAACAACTCCCACTTTTATCTCAATACGTATCCATTTCTCACTTAATAAATCATCCTCGTAATGCTCACCAGAAGTATGGTAAAGCTTGATGAGTGAAGGTGTCATGTAACGTCAGTTTTGGTAGTGTTCCTCGTCTACTAATTTCGTGTTCCAGGATTGCGGGGGAACAAGGAAGAGCTGGAATAGAAAAAGCGAACTAAAATCACTATGCGAGATCCTTTGGAAAGTGGTAGGTTAAAGAGTAAATGGCACACTTCCTGAGATGACCAAACCCTTTTTACCAACTAATTAATTCATAGTTTTAGAAACAAGGGATTTTATGAACCAAAACTGGAAGTGGGGTTTGTTTTCTGGCCAATAATATGGTGCATTTTGGATCTTTTTGCTTCTTAGGGAAGGGATTCTATTGGATGGAGTCAGTCCAGGGGCAAGTCCTACAGCCACAGTCTTGATATTCATATTAAAAACTACAACGCTTTTCGCTTTTCAATTTTGAGAGAAAGCTATTATAGCTTATGGTGTAAGAAATATTCATTAAGCAGTAAACAGATAAGTACGCCGCGTTGAGAACAGACAATGGCTAGTTCACGTGACCTAGCCCAAGATGGCTTCTGGCTTCTGCCAATTATGAAGCAAAGTCCAGTTCGTTGAATGATGCGACAGCAACCCGCACGGCAACTCCGTGTCAGCTCGGACTAAAGCCAATAAGAAAAGATAGCATAATCGTATTCGTTTGCCCAAAACCACAAACCGAGACTACTGTAACACCAAGCTCAGTTGGTTAGAGCGTGGTGTTAATATCTCATACCATGGATAACGTCAAGGTCGCGAGTTCGACCCTCGTAGTGATCAAGATCTCGTCATTCTTTTTTGTTTTTGCGCTACGTCAACTTTGTGGGGGATCCTGGTGTTTTTTTCTTTGGTGACTTTGTAGTTGGCTGTGACGTTGTGAGATGTTGGTTTTGTGAGTCAGTGTGACTTACGGAGGTAGATGCTATCTTCAGACCCTTTTGAATGTACGCTTTTGAAACTTCACATTTAGTATGAGAAGGCTGTTCGAAAGTTGATAGTCGAGATGCAGAGGCCAATTTTTACAAATTACAAGGCTCTACCGTCTCGTAGTGGGCATTTGTTCTTTTTAAACTTTTGCTGGTTCTGAATCTGTGGGTTTTTGGTTTGGGTTAGGCTACAGGAGCCAACTCGTTATTTGGATAGCCAGTTACTATCGAGCAATAGGTATCAGCACAGCAAACCTTGCATCTAGAATGCGTTAGGGCTGCTAAGAGATGAAGCGAACCAGACGATGGAATATTTGAGTTGTTCTCGGAATTTAGGGATCGAATGAATGAATGAACAGTAGCAATTTTGGAGTCAATTGTTCAATGTAACGCAGCAAAGGCCATTTTCAGGGCAAGCGATTAGTGTAGAAAGGAACCATTTCCTACACCTAGGTTTTTACCCTCCAACGTAATTCCATACCTAAACTGAAAATAAAAAGGGCGCCAAATAAAAAGAATAAGCCAGTGTTTATGTTTCCCAAAAAATGCATCCAAAACCACCGTACTTTGCAACCGTATCTACTCTCTTCCTCTGCAAGGACCAGTGCATCTCAAGCTTATGCGACACACTTCCAGCTAGAAGCCTTGTCGTTGATCCAGCTTGGGAACATGTTGCTACCGGGGTTCTCATTAAAGCTGAATCCCGTACCCACGCAACCATTGCCACCAAAAATTGTACACTTCAGCATGATCACGGGCCAATATTAGGGAGCGGGTTACTTACACCCAAACTGTGCAACGGAAGCCTGGCTTGGCCTTCCCCGAAGAGAAGATGTCGTTGAAGTTGCTAGGATAGTTTACGCAAGTGCCAACAGTAGATGAGCCTGTGAATTTAATGCCAAGGAAGTCCTCTTCAATGGGGTGAGTCAATCATACGATTTCCTGACTTTCAATTTACTAAGAAAGTAACAAGATGTAAGATAGGTATTATGAGAATGGAACTTACCTGCCTTGCCACAAGTCGATCAAAGGAGACGCAGCAGCAGCTTCGACAGCTGGAGCAGCTTCAGCAACTGGACCAGGGATAGCGGCGACCAAGACGGCGGGGAGAGAAGCGGTGGTGAAAGTTGCGAACTGCATTTTGAAGGTTTTGGGAAGTTTGTCTGAAAATTGAAATGCCTCGAAGAATAATTATAAATTGGAAGAGTGGATAGGAGAAGGAGTGGAGGAAGCCTTTGTTGAGGGTGAAGAAGAAAGTCTGGAATGGAGAGGGTAGAAGGGTTTTATATAATATTTGTATTACTGTTGTTGAGGTCCAAGGCGGGGTGCTACATCCGCTTGTTTGCAAATACGTGATGAAGATATTCTCACAGATCTATTCTCATCGTCCGACTACACTGCAATCCGCAAAACTAGATGCTGATATTATTCTCATGTCGAATTCGGGCAGGCTTGACCAAAAAATGAGATTTTATAAGCGAGAACCGATCAGCTTATTAGACACACTGGTCACCTCACAAGCTTCACCGATCCATATTCTACCTCGCTTTTTCCTGGGAAGTGACATTTCAATCGAGAGATGAAGTTTTTTCTAGAATCTCATGTTTCGGGTATTAGAGCAAGGCACGTGTATTAGATGTATAAATCAAAATTATGTCAGTCCAAGTAAGCGCCAACGAAACGGGCATCCCAGATATGCGCCGAGATCAATCATTATCAATAATTAACCACTTCAGAGAATGATGCTTTCGATGCATGTGTCGTCTATGCTACCTTGTTAACCTGACTCCGCTTCCAACACGCCTCTATGCTGGTAGCTAGCCAACATGGTGGCAATTCAAATTGTGCCATATTACCACCTTGTCTTCTGCCATCAGAAATCAACTTCCTCTTAGAGTAGCCAGAACCATCTTGTATTACGTGAGTTCGCGAAAACAAAAAAGAACAGGTCGCAGCCTCAACCGACATGCCCATCACAAAGGGATTCCTAAAATCCCGGGAGCACTCTCAATTATAGGCTACCTTCTTACCCTTAGCAGGGACCACGTAATAGGTCGTGAGTACGGAGTCCTTAGTAGAGATCAAGATCTATTCATTTTCTTTTACTTTTTCTTTTTCTTTTCCTAAATCTTTGCGGCAGAGCGAGAGGGGAGGTATTTGGATTTTTTTGTGGACAATAGGTTGACGTTGACGTAAGTCAGTGAGTGGGTCACGGTGACTTGTTTTGCTAATTAACGACTGTTGTGATTAACTCAGCGAAGATATGTTACCTGGACTTTCAAAAATATGAGGTAGGCGCTGTCTTTGTACTAGCTCTACTGACTGACAGGATTTTGGTAGATCATTAACAGCCTTTCAAATTGGGAATTGGGAATTTTGAAGTGCCTAAATCAGTGATGCAATATCAACCTAAGTTTTCTAAGAAACAATTAAATTTTACTATTATTAAACATGGCAACAGAAAGCTTTGTATGATCAGGACTACGATTTAAATAAACTATTTTGAATTTCTATCACAATCCTAATTCCTCATTCTGAAGGGGGCACAACCCAACGATGGGAAACTAGCTCAGCAATTTGCACAAGATCCCCCCTGTCTGGATCCTGCAAAATTACGGTTTGTCTCCTGACTTGTAACACTCTGCCGCTTCTAAATGGAATCACTTTCCAAAAAATAAACCAGTAGACCAAACCACCAGCAACTAGGCTCCAACCGGTAGTAGGGACTACCTCCCAAGGAACGCTTGTAATAGAGAGACGTGAAGGTACCCACAAACCAATAATTGGGAAAATATTGGCGATAAAGAACACCGAGGCTGCTATTAGGCTCAAGATTCCGTTGGAGGTGGAAATTGTTTTCCAAGGGACTTGATGCCCCGAACGGGGTCTCAGTCGCATATAGATTATACCAAAGCTAAGGCATACTCCTACCATAGCGTTGACGGAGTAGCTGTAAATACCTATTTAGAAGAAACGTCAGCTTGGCTGTTTGCAGGATTATAACATTTGAATAAAATTACTTACCGACGAGAAGTAAATAATCATCTTTGGACGAAATAGCAAAAGTTGATAAAATCAAGATTGTGGTGAAAGTTGCATGGAGTACAAGACCCATTGATGGAAGTGGTGAAGAAAAGTTTGCCAGAATACGCTGTGCAATTTTGTTGCGGGTTTTGAGTTTGATAAAAGTGCTCCTCGATACAAGCAAAGAATACGGCAAAATTCCCGTTTTAGAAATTTCTCGTTTCACTGAGAGATAATAAGCTAGAGGATTCCTTGATTAAGTCATGACTTACTTTGAGCAGCGGTAAATGTCGCTATGATGACATTGCCGAGACTAGATACTCCTACGCAGGCATGCATAAGTTGAAGAGACTTAGCATCGCTCCATAACTTTCCGATTGTCAACTTGAAAAATTCTTCAGGAACACTAAAATTTGCCGGGAAGTGGCCATCTCGTGGTAAGGGTACGACTATCATCTGTGGTGATATTAGTGAGGAAGTGTTCGAAGGAGATGAGAATTACGTATGCAATAAAAACCAGGAGGTACAATATGCTGATAAATCCAACAGCAAGTAAAGATGTTTTCTTGAATATCTTACGAGCTGGTTGCTTTATTTCCCCTAAGACCTAATGGAATTTAAGTTAGTGTATTTTGTAAATGGGAAAGGAACAACAAACATAGTTTGCTTGAGCGAAACCACCAATTGTAAACAGAATTTTAAGGAAAGAAGCTGAGTAGTCTCCGGTAAAATTTCCCGGAGTTCCAAAATTGGTAAAGCTTTCTGATGTACTCAAATTTGCAAATGAATCAGGGTCCCTGCTCGTAGACCGAACGCCTGCAAATCCAAAGAGAATAATCAACCAAAGAAAAATTATTTTTACGAGGGTAAATACAGCGTTCAGATATCCGCGGAAGACTCGCCCGAAAACGTGAATCAGACAAGCTCCCCAAGCAATACCCAAAGCAATACCATGAATGACACCTGTGTTAGGTGAAGAAATACCCCCAGCGGCCAGAAAGTGAGCTGCACAGGAAATACAATTTGCGGCAGAATTCCCGACGAGAATCAATATGAAACTGATCAAGGAGGTGGCCATATACTTGGGTCGAGGGAGAAGGTAGTTGAGATAGTCCAGCTCCCCTCCGCTATCACTGTTAGCTTGATCCAAATCCTGGGTGCAGGGTTAAGAAATCTCACGATTTTATAAGTAGTTTCCCGGGTGTATGCCTATCCATTTTATATCTAGGGATCGTCAACCCATATTCGACATAAATATACGTTCCAGCGAGAGAGACTAATATTCCCGCAACCCAGAACATGATACACACTCCTACGTTGTGGTTCTGCTGCAAAATTATTGTGGGTGTGTCGAAAATGCCACTCCCTGTTTCTAAATATCAGTATTCACATTCCGGTGTGAAGAGGACATGGAAACTTTACCTATCATCCGGTTAGCAATTATAGCAACGACTCCGAACGTAGAAAGAGTATTGGGCGACTGAGTAACCTCCATGCCAGGGTCGTTCTCAGCAAAGTCTTTAGCTTCCTCAATAGAACCAACTAGTGTATCGCCGGAATATGACGAGTACGCCCTCCCAGAGGCGATACTTTGAGTATCCGCGTCCCAATTATGAATGTCGGACCCAGGACCTGTTGTATTGCCGTCGAACAAATTGTTTATTTCTTGCTGAGACGGTACGCTGCCATTGTCGGCTTCCGTAGAATGCAAACTTCCTGTAGTTTCAGCTTCATCTTCTGAAGACGATAATTCGTTAGGTGTTCTGGGTTGCAACTCATCCATTTCGAAAGAGTTGCCATTGTGTGGCTTCTCTACCCGGAGCGCGGAGATTTGGTTTGGCGCAAGAACTTGCTGAGTGCCAGAAGCGGGGCCTTTCTTGGTATCGATGTTGCGGTTGCCATCTTTTGACATCGAGCGGCCAGTGTATCCTCCAAATTGTTTCCCGGTATCCTTGCAATGGTCGATGTGAAGAGGAAGAGCATTCCATGGCAAGTATGCACCGCATCCTGGGCATTGTTCATCGGTCGATGTGCGTGATGTTGATCCCTCTGTAGGTTCAGATTCTGTGTAGCCTTCGTCGGCATGTTGCTGATTATTAATTGATTCCTTGATACGTAGAATCTCTGACCGAAGAGCGGCATTTGATCCAGCTGAAAGGCGGATTGCAGAAGCCATTTGAATAGATGGCTGAAGCTTCACGAGTTTAAGGAGGTGACTTGTGAGTCTATCGCAATGCTTCAATATCATCACTTCGGTGTCTCTGATCTCATTTTCATGGGAACTTGAGCTGGTTAGCATCGTAATTATAAAATCACAGGATGTTGTACCTCTGAGTGGAGTTCATGTCTGCTCCAGCAAAATTCGCAATGGAATTGATACCTTGGAAAATCAATCCTAGCTCCTCGTGAAAGTCCCTAAATTGTGCTGAAAGTAGTTTTCCGAACGGCTCATGGCTAGCCATTTCAAGTACATCGTTGTCGGAAAGTCTACAGTCAGACAACCAAATATCCCACCGCAGCCTGTGTTCATCGAGTCGTCGATACAAGGGAGCAAGTATCGTCCGAGTAAAGGTATAGTCGATCCGGCTGGCTTTCAAGCCTACTTTAACGCATGTTCGCAAATTTTCCGAGCAGGCATTGCATTGCGTTTTAAGGTCGTCGGTCGTGTTGAGAGACACAAGATCGGGCTTTTCTATGAGAGTGTCGGGTTCTTCTGTTCTTTCTAGTTGCAACTCCGCCATCATCTAGACAGTTAAAGTAGCTCATGAAAGAGGTGCAAACTCTGTGAGTTTCGAGGCTGCAGATACATCACGGAGAAAAAGCAATGCGAGAAAACGCCCAAATCTATTTTTAGACCCCATGCCTCCTGAACATTGCAGCTGAGTTTTGTTGATGCTTCTACCGACATCCATCTCATTATATCTTCAATTTGCCAACATGGAAGCCATTCCAATCTGGGGGGCTATCGCGAGTTCAATTGTTGTGACCAACGTGGTCAAAGGGTGGATTGCAGAACTCGTGGTGTTTTTACAAGAATACAACGAGGCTGGAGAGACACTTCAGCGTTTCCGGGAGAGATACGAGATGAGTGCGGTGAATTTGATGTTATGGCGAGACATGTGGGCGATTGATGAGAATGTGTCTAAAAGATACACTCGGGAGCTTTGGGGAAAAACGGCGAACCAAGCCATTGTGGGGTGCCTTGGTTCGATAACGAGGAGAAACAACGATATCCAAAATACCTTCACCAAATTTTTGAACGACCTGGGACTGAATCCCTTTCGAAATGCTGCAAATATCTGGGCAAATCCGGACCAGAAGAAGAGAAAATTGACCACTAAGAAAACTATAAGCTTTGTGGCCAAGAGTTGCTCCAAGCTGACTCGTGACCTTGAGTTTATCGAAGATCAGACAAAGGTCATGATGGAAATGGCGAAAAATGCTTTCAAAATCAAGCGCGGTATGGCGATTTCATCAGGCTCCGTGTCGAAAGCAGACCTTGGAGATATCAAAAAAACAATCCTATACCAACTCGCCTTCGAAACTCGCCTCGCTTCCAAGGGACTCTATAAATCCTGCTTTGCTGCCTGCAAAATTGTAGAGGCAAGATCAACGAAGATACATCTGGACGCTATCAAGGCTATCAAGCTCGAGATCGATATCCTACGTCGAGTAGCTGCAGACATGGAGATGGCGTCATCCAAAGAAGCGATCGCTCTGCAGTATCAACTCCTCGTTTCCTGGCCCACAAAGCTTATCGAAATATCAATCGAAGGGCCATTAATCCCGGAAAAGAGTCCTAGACCATCGAACGGATTCTTCGGCGCTTGCATAAAAGCCCTCAGCGACGAGCCAGAGATATTCCAAGTACCTGACATGCCCGAGCCTGCATGGTTCCGCTCTCAAGTGCCACACAAGACGCAGCGAATACCAAGCGAGCCCCAACTCAAACCTCTTTCTTCTCTTCTTCATGAATTGGATATCCCAACGTTAGAAGAGCCACTAGAAACCTTCCCTCGGTCAGAACGGATTCGTCTGGCGTTCAAACTCGCAGAATGCGGCCTCTTTTTACTGGGTACCCCTTGGCTTTCCGGGTTAAAAGTTGACCTGATACAACGGTCGGTCTATAATATGGATCGTCGCCGACGGTTTCTGCTAGCAACCGAGGTCTCGAAGGAGGAAATCAGTGAGAATGAATTTAAGCAGTTCGCCCAGCAAGCTTTTGCCATTGGGGTCTTACTTCTTGAGCTTGGTTGCGGTCGGTTAGTGGACGAGATTCCCAAGCGGTCGAAAACAGAAGGACAAGGTTTTTTGTTGCACAGCGGGAGATTGGAACACTTGACCCCTACCACATTCGTCAGTGGACCTCGTATTAATGAGATACTGGTGTCTACAATGGGGGACGAGTATGCGAACGCTGTAAAAGTATGTTTACAAAGTAACGAAAGCTTGAAGAATGCCGTGAAGGTGGCTGCACCGGATCGCAGAAAACTGTATCAGGGGATACTTGCAGACTATTATCTAGGGGTATTTTTGCCGTGAGTCTCTGTACGGATTTGAGAAAGGGTTGCTGACGTTTCAATTAGCTTAAAATCAGTTCAAGATATAATCGAATGGGATATGGGAAGTTGACTGACTTGTAAGACTACAGCGCGTCAAGTAACATAATATGGTCACAGAGAGGGCATTTGAACTGTCACCGATTTGACACCAAAGGAGCATGACAAGCAAGATATTTGGTCCAAAGTTGATTGCTCACACCGAAAAAAAACATCATTACATCCTCTAGCTATCCGAAGTAAGAGTCCTGAGCTTTGCTCTTAGTACACCCTGTCCCTCTATTGCCTCGGGATTTTCGTGAAAACTCAGAATATTGTGCGAGAACAATTATTAGAAGAATTGAAAGTGGGAGTTTCTGATTCTCCTAAACCTTCTCGGACAATATAAGTAAGTATTCTTGACTAGTGCGTACAATCAAAATATAGGAGGTGTACTCGGAGCAAAGCCCATGTTTCTTGCCAAGAGCAATACATCAGAAACCCCAAGCATATATCCTACACACCAAAAGTGTCAAAAAAACCACAAGCAAGAAAAGAAATTACCTAATTACAAACATGAAACAGCGGAAACAGACTCCAACCTCTAATCCGATAACGTATAATAGTCCGAGTAAGGCGGTTTGTTGTAATATGACCTATCCCTGTGCCGATCTTTCTCTCTTCCCTTCCTAGATTTCCATGCTATTTCGCGGTCAGCATTTGCACCAAACTGGAGGAAAACTCAGAAAAGGACCAACCTGAACCTTGTTTGTCAACCTCCTTATCACTACCCCTCGACCCTGCCTCCTTATCAACAGCATCCCTCCATTCCGTAACAAACGCCTTTTTCCTTTCTCTCCCTCTCCCTCTTCCTCTTCCTCTTCCTCTTCTCACAACTTTGACCGCTTTTTCGTCAGGCTTTGCAGCTGCGGGTTCCTTCACATCCTCTTTCACTACTTTTGAATCTTTAACGACTTGATTTGAAGATTTCGACTCCACCTCAGTTGTGCTTGATGGAGTTATTTGTTCTCCGTTATCAACAAACCCTTCAGTATACGGAATGAATGACCAATTGTAGATCGGTCCGTCGACAATCCCCGCATAACCTCCTTCGTCATTCCCATCCGTACTTGTTGAAAAATCCTGCACAGCGATTTCCAGTGGCTTCACAGAGTCATCTTTGCTTCCTCCCTTGTCCTCTATCGCGGGAGCAGAGGCGGGCGAGTTCGATTGAGGCGCTATAGTTTCGGGGATTTCGAATTCATATTGCCATTTCCCTGTGACAGCGTTAGTCCTTTTTTACTTCCGTTTTTTTCTTACCACAACAAGTAAATAAAAAGGTAAAAAGCAGGAGGATTTACCACTCTCCCCTCTCCTAGCTCGATAATAATACCAGCCTTCATTAACCCACTGCCAGTCCGACCATGCACCTTCCTTTTCTACCTTCTCCCCTTCTTTCTTGACTTCGGGTGTTTTTTCTGGAACCTTCGAATGCTCGCCCTCGACTTTTGTCTTTGTCTTTTCCCTTTTCTGTTTCCGAGGACTGTATTGATTCTTGGACATGGTACGAAGGGAGAGATCGCGAACAGGGGTTTGACGACACTGAGCTATCGTAGCTCCGTAAGAATCTCAAGTTCTCAATAAGAAGACAGAGACGTCTGCTCTTCTCTTCCTCTTTCTTCTCTCTCGCGGCCCCCAAATAGATGATATACTCCGAAACTGAATCCGCCCGTGGAGTTCTCCTGTAGCGACCGACGCAGCGTGGGACCAGTACCTGTACTGCGTTGCGGCCCGACACCCAAACATATGCACTATTGCATCAGCCAATCAGTCAATCAATCAATCAATGGCTCTCGGCCATTTCACTCCACCCTCAAACCAAGCAAACCAACCCTCCCGTTCTCTCGGTTCTTCTTCTCCCCAAATCCAGGCACCATTGTCAACTTCCCCACACCGAGAGTCGAATTCAAGAGTGGAACGTCCAGACCCGCCCCCACAACACCATAGCAATCACAATACGCACCCAGTATGGGAAGTATATGCACGCAGAACGAATACAAGAAAGATGGAAAGAAGGAAAGAAGAAAAAACGCACATAAATGCACGCAGCCAAATCCAGAAATCAATGAAGCCAACCACTCCCACCCTCTCTTTAGAAATGCACCAACTGGCCAATCGGAAATATTTTTATATCCCGCGCCATTTTCCATTTCCAGCAACCACACTGCCAACCCGACCAATCGACAGCATCACCGACTTCACCTTTCCCCGGCCATCCAACCACATCAACTCATCTCGAGCGTTTCAAAGCTACACCAGCCAGAAGCAACACTCACCCACCAACCTCGATTTTTCTCTACCACCAACGAAAAAACGAACCACCAAAACCATCC
This sequence comes from Hymenoscyphus fructigenus, assembly GCA_001414455.1. Classification (NCBI taxonomy): domain Eukaryota; kingdom Fungi; phylum Ascomycota; class Leotiomycetes; order Helotiales; family Helotiaceae; genus Hymenoscyphus; species Hymenoscyphus fructigenus. The sequence continues at coordinate 103,717 of LKUV01000084.1, read as the reverse complement.
AAACAAAACACGAAGCGAAATCGCAATTTCACAATCCCCGACCGACCGAAATACCTAACAAGCATTGCCACGTAATACGGCAGGCCGACGGGATTGAGGAGGAATATGATATAATTGATGACCACCAGTGATTTGCGATGCACTGGTGAAAACCGGAAATGTCAATATGACGAAATATATTGTGGGGAAGGGTGGTTGGATGAGGCTGTCTGTTTTTAGACGAGGTTGGAGAGAGAGTGGATGGTAACCCGCTTTATGACCTGAGGACAACATGTTGAAAACGAAAAGACGCAAGAAACAGCTTTGAAATATGCACTCCAATAGTCGGTTCCACATCTCTTGTGTGTTTTGATGGAGAAGGGAAATCAACTGTTGAACTGTAAACATACGGATTTTGCAATGATACAACCCCAAACTTCGAAGAAGAAAGTCGCAAAATAAAAAACCCAAGGAAATTAAAACTGGAAAAGAAAATTCCGAGCGGTCTAATGATTAAGGGCATTCAAATTAATTAGGGGTATCTAGGTCATTAATCCTGTCTATCTTTACTCCGTGATCTCATGCTATTAGTCGGAGACATAGTCGCCACGGCATGCCGACTTTCTTTGTCCTTGATTTCGACAACTCTCATATCAAGACCCACGCGAAACTTCTTCCCACGCCACATCACAGTCGTGCCACCAAGACAAGCCCAAGACCAGATTGGAAGAGCAAGAAACTCCCGCCCAAACCAGGCAAGAACCCATTCTCCTAGTGGTCGTCTCGATAAAGCCTCTGGGGGCCTTGCGAAGGATGGCGTATCAGAATCAAGTTCAACGGAAGCACCGGAATGAAGTTTTCGGTATGCAAAAGCGTCCAGAGTCATCCAAGCCAGCACGCTGCTTAGCCAGAATGCGAAAAATGCAAGCCAAGTATTGGGGGCCGAAAGATTCTTGTGACACCAAGGAAGAGTTGTAAATGCGAAAGCTCCATATGCTGAACATAATAGAGGCTCAACACCAGGCTCCACAAATGTTGCTAATGTTACCGTCCATTTCCTGACGCGTAACCATCGGACTCTACGGGCGATATATTCCCGTACTGACATGCCTGCCATTGGTTGAATTGCAAGGTCACCAAAAACAAGTCCGTGCTTGTAGAATTTGATACCTTCCTCTTCCTCTTGAACTTTCTTTCTCCAGAGGAGATCTCCAATGAGATGGTCCTCGCATATATTGTCAGAGAAGAAGTCGATTCCTGGCGAATAGGAGGGCGAGGAGGAAGTGAGATAGTCGAGGTGGGACTTTCGAAACATATTGGACTTACCAACGATACAGGGAGCTACAGAAACTGTATTGATAGCTGTGTAAAATTTGGCATGGGACCCTGCCATAAACATCTCTTCAAGACGTCCTCCACCAGTTCGGAGAATTGTATCCAAGGATGAATCGGATGCGTGTGGAGATACGTCGTATTCGCGAGAATTCGCATTCGTTTCTAGATTTGTACCATATCCTCCAAGCAATCCTCTAGTCTCCTCCCCAACACTTGCTCCCACGCTATCGACGACAAGTGGAAGTTGATGAACGAATTTATAAGGAACGGTCCTCGATCCATCTGGTTTAAATCCGCAGAGTTTGTCCACCATTCGTCCTGCCACGCCTTTTCCGATCCAGATATTGCAGTCGAGAGTCCATATTATATCCCCTTTAGCTTCCCTATAGCCACAGCTCATATTTCGAATTTTGGGATTGGGTCCGAGGTTGCTAGTTTCTCCTCCATTGCCGCTGAGGTTTGGATCCTCCTCTTCCACAAATATCTTCGCATCGAACGTCGGAAAGTCTGCCAACAGTCGTTGAAGAACCGGAAATGCTGGGTCGTCTGCGGAAGCTATACAAAAGTGTATCGTCAACTTTTCGGAAGGATATAATTGTTCAAAGGTGGCAGCAAGGCACTCGTAGAGCTGGGGCTCAAGTCCTTTGACGGGTCGGAGAACGGTGACATGAGGTATGTCTTCGAGTTTTAAGGTAGTTGATACGGCTGGCTTGGGCTTCGACGAATAGCGACGGTATCTGGGTCAAGGTAAGCAGGAGGCATGAAATTCGTAAAAAGGGAAGAATGTACAATTGGGTGAATCCGATTGCTTGTACGCCAAGGATAAAACAGTACCAGATGCCACATGCGGCAGAAGCGGCGAAGAGCCAGGTTGGAATGGCATGATTTCCGCCAGCGACTGAATCTGCCTTCGCAGTCGCGGGCGCGAAAGAGGAATAGTAGGAACGGAAAAGGGACATTCAATTCGCTCCAACATTTGGTTGTTGATCTTTCAAAGGGTAGAGGGCTCTTAGATATAGCAACACTCGTAAACTCTCACTTGAATGTCGGGTTCCTTTTCGCTGAGAAATCCAGATCACGTGTAAAGCGGAGCAAGCCGGGTCGGTCAAATTATTTTTCCGACAGAAGAAAAAAGGTCAAAAAGGCCGCACCATCCACTCCACCAACACCTCTTTAACAACCTCATCTTTTTTAACGCGCATCATCAACCACTGCAGTGACACCTTTAAAACTGTAAGTACACCATATTTTCTTTCTGAGGATTCTTGGACATGCAGCAACTGCCACATTGCGGTGATGACACCAAACGATGCTTAGGAGATGTGACTCTGACTTTATGTCTCTCTCCAATGCTGGCTCAATTCCTTCGGGAAGACTACAACGGTATCTGAGCAATTCATATCATGCACCATTCTGGGGTAGAGACGATGTTGATTGATGCGAGAGTCTCTTGCTAACACTGTCGCGCTTCGTAGGACCTTGCGCAATGACTCCGCGGTAGCATTAAATCTACAACATGGCGGACACAATCGCGACCCCAATCGAAGTCGCCATTGACACCGTCGATGGGGCATCAATTGACCAGGTGGTAGAGACTCCAAATGTCGAGATTGCTGCACCTGCACCAGCCGCGGCAGCCCCTCGTCCACCGCGGGGACCAACCAAGTTCCAGATAATGAATATGCGCTATGCATTACCTGCCCCACTGCGGACCTTTCCTCTCCCAACATTTGTACCTCATAATCCGATATCTCTCCTGCAAATACTCTGCGTTTGGGTATCGCAAACAATTAGTCCCCAGTCTTCCGCCTTTGATCCTCTATATCAAGGTTGGTTTTCTGCTGAGACGCGATCAGTCCATGTCACAGACCCTCGATCCATCAAAGCACTGTGGGACCAAGGGTTCTATGGCAAAGGGAGCCTGAGTCGAAGTGAGCCCAATTGGCTCAAGGCGGAAAAGGAAAAGCAAGCACGAGGATCGAGTAAGGCCAAAACAAGTGAAGAGCTCACACGAAAGAGGCGTCGGGAAAGGCAGCAGATTAAATGGGAACGGGCAAGGTTACAGAAAGAAGCCATTGATCAAAAATTACTCGAGGAAGCCGAGGCGGCCAATAGTCCAGACATAGCCATCAATGGAAATCCTTTGCCTGTAGAGATCTCTTTCAACGTCTCTGCTATGGACAGTCCCCCGGAACTGAGTACCAGTGACGATGCCTCTGATGCTTCCACACCGAGAGGTTTCGTCTCCCCCGTCGGGCCTCTGGAATTATTACAACTCCCGAATTCCGAGTCTGAACTCACCTCTTTCCTCAATGGCACAAAGGCTTTCGTGACTCCAACCAATGTTTCCTCTGAGCAGGATCATTCGCCCAACCTTGGCGGCCTCCCTCATATTTATCTCGCACCCGTGGGCCCACTAGAACTTCTAGCCTTGCCCAACTCGGCCTCGGAATTGGCAGTGTTGAATATCGAGGAGCCTACACTATCACCCGAGTCCCCCATACAAACACCAGAGGAGGTTGTAGTTAAGGATCCTGTCGCTGAAGATATACACATCAACGGCAATGGCTCAATACATCCAAATGGACTTCACATGAATGAATACACCAAATCCGAAGATACCGTCTCGACATCTGTGATCAGTGATGAGATATCGATGGCGTCGACGCATACAGAAGACACAAATATCGAAAGTCCCGTCGTGGATACCACCCCAAGAATCAAACGCCAAAAAAGTGTTAGATTCTCTCCCACCGTGGAGCAAAACACATTCCTACAATCCCAGCCACCTAGCCCAGACCGCCGCATCGAGGTTGTCGAACCCACGGTTGCCGCCAAGGTCGCCATCGAGGCGAAGCCATTGGTCATCAAAGACCAAGAACATACCCAACTTACCCTAGAAGAGGCATTCTTTCTATCCTACGCCCTTGGCGGCCTCTCCATCTACAACCCCGAAACGAAAACTCCAATCTCGAACCTAAACCTACTCTTCCTCTTCCGTCGAACATCTTACTTCCCACCAATAGCAAAAGGAAACCTCCTCGCCCCAGATGATCCATTCATGATCAACTACACCGTGTACCACCACTTCCGCTCCCTCGGCTGGGTCGTCCGCTCAGGCGTTAAATTCTCAGTCGATTTCATGCTTTACACCCGCGGGCCTCCCTTCTCTCACGCTGAATTCGCGGTTCTGGTTTTACCTTCATACAGTGATTCGTATTGGGATAACAATGAGGTTGCGAAGGCGAATGAGAAGAGGACTTGGGCTTGGCTGAGTTGTATTAATAGGGTTATTACTCAGGTTAAGAAGACGGTTATTTTGTGTTATGTTGATATTCCTCGACCCATTACCGCGAAGGAAGAGGAGGAGTTGGGTATTGATGGCGTTTTTGGACGGTATAAGGTTAGGGAGTTTGCGTTGAAGCGGTGGGTTAGTAATAGGCATCGGTCTGCTTGATCTTGGAAAGAAAAAATGAGAAGGATGAGGGAGGGGAAGGGGGTCGTGTAATGATTGTATGATTATGATGTTTGTATATGATATCTTCTTTTTGACTTGCAGCTGTGGTACTCCACACCTGGTCTTTGTCTTTCCGAATCCTTGCCAATGTCCAGTACGTGTGTTTGGCAAGTGCCGAGTTCGCCACGTATTTCGATATGTCTCTTGTTGTTTATAATTTCCTTGCTAAATTATCAAGCATTTCGGCTTTAGGGCTATTGTAATCACTTTGGTGTTGTTCTCTTTCCCATGGTTCTACGATTTTCATCACTGGTATCTAAGCGCCAATATTGCCAAGTTGCTTCGGGTACTTTTATGCAATTTCAGTACTACGTAGCTATTTCGCCGAAGTGTGTTGATATGCTAAGCTCGAAATCATTTATAACATTTTCATATAACGTATTTACCAGGTGAGCCGATCACCCGGGTGAGCCGATCACTAGAACACTAAAACGCGACACTCCCCTTAAAATATAAAATGCCACCACTAAATTAAGCCTAACTCTCTAGTAAAGAGGGTTGTATATCGTGTTTTAATATATTCAAAGTTGTGATATTATTATGCTCGAGTAATCGGCTCACCCGGGTGATCGGCTCACCTGGGAAATACGTTATGATTATCGTTGTTTGGGTTTTCTGGGAAGATCCGTTTATTATCGTTGATATTGCAGGTGTGAGGTCGAGCTAATTCATCGCACTCGGCTAACATCGTGCTGCTTCTCGCTAAGTTGCATTTCTGGTGATTACTGAACCAGACTGTTTCTAGGCATCGCCGAATACATGTCCAAAACCGAGAGTAAGTGTAACATACGATGATTACTTAACCAAATGTCGAGTTCACGAATGTCGATGATTACTTATTGGCAATATCACGAATTAGTGATCAGTCAAAGAGACATGTTTTATCCTGAAAGTAAACTCTTATAAGTATAAGAGTGTGGAGAATCTCCACATATCGAGCACACAATATCCAACCACATCCTCTTCCACCAATCTCTTTACACCTAATCAATTAACCAATCAGTCAATCGAACAAACACATCAATAATGGCATCCCACCCCATCAAAACAATCTTCATAATCGGCGGAACAGGCGCACAAGGTCTCCCCGTAATTCAAGCCCTCTCACCAACCTACCACCTCCGCGTCCTAACCCGTTCCACCACCTCTCCCCGTGCACAATCTCTCCTCGCCCTCCCAAACGTCTCCCTCCTCGAAGGAACATTCGCCGATGAAGATACCCTCCGAAAAGGCTTCTCGGGCGCCGAAGGTGCATTCGTAAACATAGATGGCTTCAACACCGGTGAAAAAAATGAACTCTACTGGGCCATCCGAACTTACGAAATCGCCCTCCAATCAGGGGTGAAGTTCTTTGTGTATGGAAACTTGGAATATATCTCCAAAGAATCTGGGTATGATGACCGCTTTAGGGCGGGGCATTATGATGGGAAGGGACGGGTTGGGGAGTGGATACTTTTTCAAAACCAGTTCAATCGTCAGAAAATGGGAGCTGCGCTTTTTACTACGGGGCCGTATATTGAGATGACTATCTCCTCCAAAACCCTTATGTCGCCCACTATCGAAGATGGGGTTGTCACTTGGACGGCACCGATGGGAAGGGGGAAGATGGCGCCGGTTGCTTTGGATGATGTGGGGGTTTATGTTAAGTGGCTTTTTGAAAATAGGGAGAGGGCTGATGGGATGGATTTGAAGGTTTCTCTTGCGGATATTGGGTTTGATGAACTTGCTGCTGCATTTGAAAAGGTTACTAGGAAGCCAGCGAGGTTTGTGGATGTAAGTTTAGAGCAGTTTTGGGAGGAGCCGGGGAAGAAGGCGTGGGGGGAGAGGTCCGCGGGGTATAATGCTGATCTTGGGGATAAGAGTACGATGAGTGTTAAGGATAATTTTACTGGAGGTGTGAGTTTTATTCCCTTTTTCTTCACCCGTCACTCGGAATACTTGGTTGTGGAGCTGACAGTTTGTATAGTGGAATATTTGGAGGTATGGGGTTGAGTTGGGGATTATCAGGAGGGATTATAAGTTGTTGGATGAGATACATCCAAAGAGAATTAAAAGTATTGAGGAGTGGTTCGCAAAGGAGAATCAAAAGGGTATTGAGGAGGGTAAGGGAACTTTGTGGGAAAGGGTTCAGGCTGAAAATCAAGTTCCCATTTTGAAGATTGGTGAGGATGGATGGTCGGGAAAGTTGTGAGGTGAGTCGTAAATTGGGACGTGTTATGCTAGGGAAAGTTTGTAACTTTAGTTCTTTTTGGAGGGGTATTTAAATCAAATGTATGGTGCTGTTTTTATTTCAAACTTCTAAGCTATGGGGTTAATGACGTTTGTAAATTGATTGTGGAAATCATAGTTTAAATTATACAATTGCTACTACGCTTGATGAATTTCGATAGAAGTACTTAGACAAAGAAGCACTTTCCATATAAAGAACTATAATGCGCGCTGCTTATGTGTAATGTTTATTGAATTTTAGGTATTTGTCCAAGCGTTGGTTAAATTGCTTGCGAGAGTCAAACTTACAAGGTTGGAACATGCGTTTTAAAAGCAGACGTAATTTTATGAAACCCTCTAATCAATTAGTCTACTAAATAATTCGAATAATCTGATCCGTTTACTCTGAGTTTTGAGGTGAAAGTGGATAGTCCACTTCGATTCTAGGAACCAGTCTAGTATGGGTGAAAGAAACTTTCGAGAAACTATAGAAGAACAAGAAATAAGGAAACCTACCGGTTTCAAGAAGCACTTTCATACTTGTACCTAACAATGCTTTAGCTTGATTGGTGGGAACTAATTTTTAAACAAAAGACTCGTCCTTATTTTCTTTGTTTTAGGCTCCCGCATTATATTTCTCTCCCCATCTGCGCCTGAACAGTTGAACAGGGTATAACAATTCATTGTAGTTTTGTTTGTATTTATTAAAACATGTTGCTGATAGGTACAGTAATATCTGTATAAGAAAGCCTGCTATTACTTCTGCAGGCAGCAAGGCACAATAGGATTTATGGTTTATATAATTAGGGGTTTATCTTTTGAGAAATAAACAAGGAAATTAAGTCTTTCACTCTTGATTCTTGGAAATGCTGCATTGCAACACATGTCATTCTTCGAAATATAAGTTTTGGACGATCAACTGTAAGTTTGACCTAGAAACCCGACAATCATCATTTTACCATAACAGCGAAACAATACTTATTACATTCACAATGTACCACCTTCTACAGGTATTTTGCAACCATTGTAAAGCTGCTGAGACAGCTGATCTCAGAGTTTTCAATGATGAGACATGGGAACTATGGAGTGTTGATTCCCTGTGGAACGTTGACAACCCCAAATGGCTTGAGATTTTTCCGGATAGAGATCATCACCTGGAGGCAACTGCTAGAGGTATATTTAATGTCGACGCGCGTTACTATTGTCAAGAATGTCTCAAGCATGGAGAGGGGATTTGGAATATTCCGCCACATCTGAGGTCACAAAATGTAGAAAGTGGCGAGCTTCTAGGGGAACTTGCTTAAGTGTTTATCGAAACCTCCACACCACCAAATGGAAGAGATGACGTATGGGACTTCCGCGATAATTTTGTGTTGAGTTGGGAAGGTCCTCAGTCCTGTAGGTCATGGAGAATTGATTGTTCTATAAAGGTAGACTAGCTAGATCTATATATAAGGAGTGTATGCTAAAAAAGAGGGTAAGATAGCAGATAAAACAGTCGATGAAGTAGTAAATCAAACAGTAGATCATTATGAAAATAAATAATGAGAAAAGTCAGGTGATTTTATGAATCCAGCACAACATTTTGATGATGGAAGTGATATCTCAGCCCTTACAGAGATAGTGAAGGTACTTAGGTCTGGTTTGCAGGAGTTAACCAGAACTCACGAGGAAGAAGATAAGGATATAGACTGGAATCTCCCTGAATTTAAGGGGCGCCTTGATTTCCTGGGTGCTTTACAGAAAGTCAACAATACTATCTGCATCTGTGACGACGTGGAGGATGATGAGGACAAATTTGCTCCTCGGGGCGAACGAGGTCCAGAGGACCTATTGCGACGATATTTAATTGTAACCCTTCTTCTAGAGGATCTTAAGGAGGATGATCCCCTAGAATGTATCTGCGGTACACCATTGGAGAAGAAAGGGATGGTCAAGTAGAGTATCCAGTAAAAACTCCCTGCAACCACGTTTTTTTTTTGGAAATATCTGTCTTTCAAAATGGTTAGTTTCATTTGCCGAGCGCAAGAACTGTCCCCTTTGTAGAACGGTATTTATAATAGGGGACGGGGACCCATCACGTTGGTTTCAAGTGTTTCGAGACCTGAGTAGAGGTTACGATTTCGAGGATCTATCAAGTATCATGGATTTTATCTAATGATTAAGATCCAATTTTAATCTATATTAACTATAGATCTGTCTTAATTACTCTGTAGCAGCTTTTTAAGCTGTTTATAATAGGTACTTAACCTCAAGAGTATATTCTGACTTCCCCTTTGCCTTCTTTTACTAAGAAAGTACTAAATTGATCACAACTTATATTACACACCTCAATGACTTCAAATCAAGCCACTTTGTATGTAAGATCCACTAAATGTCGTGATTTATACGTAGGCGCAAAGTCCTAAACTGTCATGTATATAACCAGGTTTCTAGAATACCTCGAGCCATTTGCTTTTGTGCACACTTGTATGCATGCTGTGAAGTGATATTAGTATGTAGAAAGTATAAAGTTAGCTCTAGTCCTTGCTGTAATAGCTCATATGCAAGGTTTTAATTAAAACGTAATTGCGAGTAAGTGGATAAAAGCTCTAACTCATCGAGGCTCAACTGCTTGAGAAAGGAAGCTTTGGAGTACAAGCCGGTTGTGAAAGAAGATAGTATTACAAATTCAGTAGACGAGAATGGAAGAAGTATTACAATTTGCTTATTGAGTCACTTAGATAATGAGATTATTTTTATTTTATTTATTTATGGCTAAACTAGCTTTTGAATTAAGGCCTTTGAATATTATTCTAGTGTTTTAAGGACCAATTCTCAGCCAGTACGCTCTCATCCAGTTAACTTAGAGCTAGCTAATCAGTGAGGCGCTATCTATTAATTGTGATATATAATTCTTATATATTAGTGGTTGTAGGGGTGTTGGATAGTGGGTAGGTTCATAAAGGTGACGATAAAATAGAAGCAAAGTCGATGGTTTAAGAGAATAGAGAAGGGAGGAAATGATAGTATTTTTATACTATCGGCTTTCTTTGTTGCTTTGTTCCTCTTTCACAAACCCTGGTCCCAAAAGAATGAAGTTTGAACAAGGTATTGTAAACTCGCTTCGTGATACTCCCAGTCTCTCTCGCACTATGGATGTCTGACCCCTGGTCACAACTCGCTTAATTTATCTATGTATTTTACCCTCCCCCTATCCCATCTAAGATTTCCAAAAACTATAATATGCGTCAACTTTATGAAATAGTCGATAAACGAGGTTAGGATGGCTTTTCATCATGGGCGAAAACGACTCGTCAATTCCAAAGAAAATTCAGCGAACTAAAATCTCTGCGGGATAGCGACTCGTCGAGCCACGCTTGAAAATCCTCGTAATTGTTGTATGCAACAGAACCCTGGATTAAATCCTCTGCCCTCCGGGTCAGGGGTTCCCGTCGTTGGGTATGCACAGTAATAAGATCCAAATCGCTTCCTTCGACTGGCCCCCGTTTCTCAGCCACCTGAGTCAGAAGCGCCTCCAAGATCTTCGCACCTCAGACAGCCATGCGGTTATCTGTATAGGATGAAATAAAACCAGCGGCAATTTCCACGAGAGTTTGATATTACGGCACAGCTGGTTCTGTAGGTGGTTGATGGAGCATATCCAATGTGAGGATGATAGCGGCGGCAATGGCGAAAGCTGGTACTACCCAAATTGCCGTGACATCCATATCTTTGACTCCTGCGTACTCATGAAGGGTTGTCGCAGCAACGGATACGCAGGTGACCCTCGTGTGGGAATAGAGTGACGTATGAAAGCTACGGACCATGAAAGGTTTGTGGATCATGATGATCTAAAATGTTAGAAAATACAATGCGTTTTAAGAAATAGGGACTGGCACCTTGTCTGCAGCACTTATGGTCAATTTGATGCGTGCCCAACTCACCCAGGGATAACGTGGGGGCTCACTTGAACTCCGAAGTAGAAATTTGGGAAGTCCAGCAACCAATTTCCTCATTCGAAAATCCATATCGATCACATGCTGATATCGATTTTCCGCGGGATTTGGTGTCCTGAAATTATATACTCCGTTGATGATCTCAGGCATCAGACGAGCAACTAAATATTTCATTAGTAGCTCAAAACTTTGAGTGATTGAGGCACGTGTTTTCTCAACTTACTCTTAGCCAAAGCTAGACAGTAAGATGATACCTTTTGGTGTTCCATAGACAGCTCTTCTAATGTCTCGTCATCGCAGTTCAAGGGTACGGGGGTACAGAAGTGATCCGGGTGGATAGCTGGACAAATTCAGTCTGCTGATTTTACAGATAGTACCCGAGAAACAACAATTATACTGTATGTACTTGCGAACGCGATGGCAAAGCCGTCTTGGATACAGAGCTGCGCCCATACTCTCCTTACAACCTCGCGCTTAACCCTGCAATTCCATGATATCTCACCAGACATTATGCGCTGTTTATCGAGGCCCATGCATTGGGCAATTCGAATAGCCGAGGTAATGAGAGTTGTATTCAAATTACTGTGTCCAAGACAATGTCCAACAAGAGTTGAGACAATGATAGCCTGAGCCGAATAGACTGCTCCTGTATTAGTGCTGTTGCCAATAACAAAACTAGAGAATCGCTTACTTGAGTGGTTGCTAAAATAATTCCTCGTGTACAACACAGCGATCATGAGAGAGCACCATGAAGCAGTAAGAGCCTTGATTTTGTCTAGTGGAAGACTTAGCAGGACTCAGTAGCTTTGATGTTGGTGATACTGACAGCCTTTTAGCGAAACTTCGTTGTCAGTAGAAGGCTAGCACTAGGCTGACGTCTAATACACAACGAGTCAGTTTGCTAAATTAATCGATAGGTGATAACTCGCACTTAATACAGAGAAATACAAGGCAAGCCATAGGGGATGTGGACTTGATACTGACAACCAAAAGTCTTCGCATTCTTGAAGAAATGTCGGAGTGTGAAAAGTGTTATGATACCATTTCAACTTCTCGATATGAAAGTTGACTAATACCTTGGCTAAGGTTATCGAGGGGAAATCACTGGGAGTCGAGCCTGATTTCAATCTTCGAGCTTTCGCGAAGGAGATGTATGGTATTTTTCAGCTCGGGAGGATCCAGGTGATGCTGCTGATGTTGGCGGCCCCATGCAAAATCCTCGAGATCTTTTGCTGACCGAGGTAACTGGTGGTTTTCCTCTTGCACAACCAGTCGTGCGGTGGAAGCAACAGAGCCTTCACCGGGAGGGATGGGGCTCTCCTTTGACGTAGCAGGGTTTGCGCTTAAAGTTTGACGAGGGACAGAGTGGGCCATTGGAGAAATTCCAGTTTCCAAATATGAGACTCTATGACTGATGGGCTCAAGTAAACTGTTTTGTGCGTTGAATTGCCCATTTTTGATGCAAGCGAGAAGGCCCTTGAAAAGCGTACTTCTTCGTGTCGATTCAGAGTAGAGGCTGTGAGCAACACAAGCTCTCGCTCACAGTCGTCTGCAATTCTAAGATCTGTACATCTCTTGTACGGGATGATCTTTGAACACTTCAATTTCTTCTTTGCACACCCTAGCAATGGCTAATTTTTGTCAGCTAAGATGGAATATGCGGTCACGTGTGATCCTACCTGTGCAAGCTTTGGGGGCCCTCTGGGTTTTCCGGGTTAGCAACATGTTTAGATTCGAGCCGTATAATGTGTTGATTCCTAGCTGTGATTAACGAAATCAAATGCGATGCGCCCGGTTGAGTTTTTGTCTAAGGCGAAAGTCGCTGGGCGACAATTTCCGTAATGCAGGGCAGATTCAATCTCACCCGGCGCCGAAAGCAATCCTCGAATTATCGTCAGCCCGTCAAGATCAAGATTAAAGGCAAGTTCATAAATCGCTCTTGTTACATTGACTTTGCCATTATCTCTACAATCTCTACGATGCTATCGGCCACGCTTCCATCCTCGCCCGCCTTCATAATCAAACCTCTATCCCAAGACTTGTACCTCGAGTCTCTCATTGGTGCTTAAATAATATTCCATCCCGGAGCAGCTCAAATTCTCTCTGCTGAAGACCTGGCTCACCAAGATATTGCCACGTTTCGTCAGGCCCTCTACGACCACTCTGTTCTCGTCATCAAACGCCAAAATGGCCTTAAACCAGTAACGTTACCGAAAATTGCAAGCATCTGGGACGAGAACATGATTCAAATGCACTCAGGTGGGAAAAAGCTAGTTTCCAATCCAAAGAACATCCTCAGTCGGACTGTGGTGGCTGCCAGGCCACCTGATTGCGATGTTGTGAGTATCATTGGCAACGGACACTTTGAGAATCATCAGGGCATTGGCAGCTTTGATCTCTTCCACGTTGTGAGTTCTCAGAAATTAAAATCTTTAACAGCACCAACCCTAATTGGAACACAAACTCACTCAGAGTTTCATGCAGTGTTGCTAGTAGCATCTGGGATATTGTATCGCCACGATATATTGTTGAAAATAGAGTTTATATTACACCATTTATACTGCATATTGCCAACAATACCAAATAGTATTACTATTAATATTGTTAGCATACTACTGGGATATCATGATATTATATGGTATTTCTAAGCCTGTCAGATTTAAGCTTTTTACCCTAGATTTCAACCCCACTTTATTTTTAGCCTTAATTTTTACAATTATATAGCACAACCCTCAACGCAGAAAATATACTTCTTAATAGCTAGGATTATAGATCTAATTAAATAGAGTATTTTAAAAAAAGAATTATATTAATAGCTATTAAATTAAGCTTACAGTAAGCTGGGAAGCTTATATAGCCTGTGCGAGATGAAAACTTGTCTAGAAATCTAACACTGTGAGAGGCCAGACCTCGAACAACTCAAAGGTGTGGTTTCAAATATTCAATTAAAAAGTGCATGAAGACTACATACATGCGAGCTCTTCCTCTATATATAGGGAGAGGAAGAGCTTCTGGAATATTCCAAGAAACTGCTTGGCAGTGGGGTAATGGCCAGTGCTGAGCAGGGACTTTGGTCAATGCTTAGCGAGACTGTCAGTGCTTAGCGAGGGCATGGCCCGAGCCTCTATCATGGGTTCCAACCCTCACAGCTGACGCGTATGTCTGGCAGTTGTTTTTCTCTTTTCAATAGTAGGAATAGGGTTATTTGGAGAGGTTGTGTTACGTGTCTAGAGAGCGGTGCATAGCTGAGCATTCTCTAGACTAATCGCGTCGAGTCTTGCTATAATCTAGTTGTACTGAGTAGGAGTAATCGGAACTGGTGTAAGAGGGGAGCTTCCAGCGCTGTGGCACTCTTGGAATTACTCTTCAAGAAGAGATTTGTCGTCTATTTGCTAGACAACAATTATAGCTCCAGCGGTTTGTGAGGGCGTGTGAGAAGGGGAGGCCATGCCTCTTCCTCTGCCTCTGCCTCTGCGTCCTCCGCGAGCATTCGTGGGGATTGGTGATGCCATCGTTCAGGGACATATAACGTGTAGTTACGTTCAGTGATGTATAACGTAGTGAAAGGTAAAAACAAATAAACTAAGTGGGATATTATAACAGGCCTTCCCAGGCGAAGAGGTGACTTTGTTGTAATGTGAACGTGTGGAGTGAACCACTGCTTGCTGTGATGAATACAGAGTCAAACCAAACACTGCTATATTGAGCGAACAACAAAGTGAGGAAAGAAGAGAGTTCCAGAGGAACAGAAGCTTATATACAGAATTCTAGCAGCACGCACGTGCCGCGCTACACGTGATCTGCCCCCAGTTCCTCCAACTCCGTAACAAGAGTTCCCTATACTATTAGTTTTAAAGTGTTGTTGATAATTCTATGTTGAGAGCTTTAAAATTACCCTCTAGCGAGAAGTCCTAAGACCTGGGTCTTGGCACGTTATGTGCCCTATATATATATACCCCAACAACAATCATCCAAAAAGACTCTAATATACTTCGCATGTTATTATAATTCAACAAGACATTTTAAAAATAAGCTAAGTATGTAAAAAGAACAATTATATACTAATTGTGCTTGCATTTAAGCCTTACAATTATTAAAGCGTTGTTGGAGTTCTAATTGTGATACAGCATTAACGTATACAGCAAAGCTGTCTCGTATATACCCCAACCTACACTTTGGCAGCCCTCCCATTTTCTTAACAACTACCACGATTTATTATATAAGCACTATATACATAACAATAGGAAAGTTCTTCAGGAAAAGAAACTATGTAGACTAGTACTAGAAGTAGTAGTTGATATTGAGAGAAGAGGGGAGGAAAAAAGATTGTTTTTATATATAAGCAGGATAGCTTTGCTAAGACCTTTGATTTATATACCAAAAGTTAACTTTTTACTACACAATTAATTACATCACTAGCTTATTATAAGACTGTCTAATACTCTTGGTTCAGATGATTTAGTATATACTAAAGAGATCCTACTAATTAGTTTCTTAATATCTAGTCTTATTTCTAAATAGTAGTGAAGTAACAAGTGGGTATATATGGAAAGTGGGAATAGCTTCATTTTGGGATCTTTACGTGCGAGTCATGTAATCATATATTATTAGTATTGTTGGAGGGATAATTGTAGACTACGATATAGAAGGTGATATTATGCTCGGGCAATATACGCACTATTATAATATCCCGATAATATATTTATTAAAAATACCGCAGTATTTTATCACGATAATACTACTGGCAACACTGGGTTCATGCAAATCCTCTATCAGCAGAAGAGACTGCCAATGGCCAAACGCGGTTCTATCGCTGGCATATGGACGTGCCTTGCTATGAAACTCTGCCCGGGAAGGTCACAATGATTCATGGAGTAGTCGTTCTAAATATGCCACCACAAGGCATCACTTTTGAAAACGGAGAAGTTCTGCCGGCTGCTGCTGGTGCTACTGCATGTAAGTTGCTCGCTGCTTGTTCGTGGACTCTCAAATTTTGACCTTGTGTTTAGTCACTTCGGGTGCTCGCGCGTTCTCATTGCTCATATCAGAGGAGAAGCAATCTGCTTTGAATACTACCGTCAAGTATGCCCCGCGACCATACGAGTGGATTAGGGATTGCAAGGCAACCTCCGATGGAATCACAATCGCATCTGCTAGAGCCGAGAGACCCTATGAGGAATTGCCTGAATGGTCAGAAAAGCAAGTCCAGTCGCATCCCGTGAGTTGCTACTTCCTCGACATTCTTTTCACTCGCAGAATTATCGAGAGTCTAACATCTTCCAGATGATTTGGCGCAATCCAGGTCGCCCAGAGCGGCCGCACTTACGGATTCTTGGAGCCTATGTTAGAGCTCTATGTCACTCGTCACGTGCTAGCACGTGACGAGTAAGTCCAGACGGCGCTCTGACAGGACAAGACGTATCAACAAAGAAACTCTTATAACAAATAGGGATCAATTAGGCTAGCTAAGCGACCCAAGGATTTCCTTCGGTTAATTAATCACGTGATGAAGTCGACTAGTAGACGAGTCGCTCCGGAGCGACTGTCGACTTAGTCGACTTCAGGAATATGAAGGTTCTATATAAGACTGGCACGTCTGCCATCAGATAGGAGCTTCGTGCTCGACTTAGTTATCAATCTTATCATATCGTTTTGACATCTTTCATACAAGTAACGAGCTCACTTTCAAGTGAATAACCGGCGCATTCTTACTCCTTACTGCATACCAACCTGCGAGACTTAGTCACCTTTGTTAAGTTCATTTAAGTTTCATTATACTCTAGTTGCAACCGACCCAATCACGGGGGAGCAAACAGTTATTGATGACCTCACAGAGGCGAGGCGTATCTGCCACTCTTTTCAAAAAAGGTCATGTCCCCGCAGGATGTCTATGCTCATGCGTGGGAAGAAGGAGAACTGGTCGTCTTCCATAACCAAGGTGTGATGCATTCCATCACTGGTCAACTGGGTGATGCGAAACGCCTAATGTGGATGTGTACTATGGCCAGCACCGCGCCTCCTGAGAGGCTCGTTGTCTCTTAGCAATTTAGACGAATGGATTTCTTGAAAGTCTACATAATACAAAATGAAAGCACCTGAGGGTGGTCGTCTCTAATTTGTATTCCACTATGCCGACTAGACTAAAACTTGCTGGTAGAAGCGAGCTTTGCCTACCCGCATACCAAGATAGATCAGGTATGAGTGATGACCCGTGTTTAATTGGAGATACCAAGATACACTAATAACGGCATTATTTCCATGCTTTACCCACCTGGTGAACACCGCGGAGAGGGGAAATTACATACCCCAGGAATGGGGGCAATGCTTATCAGCAACATCTATAGATAAGGCAACTAGAGGGTCCCTGTAGCAATCTCTATCGTTAGTGGGGAAAGCCGTGACATATTGATTGTTGTTTAGCACACAAATTTGGTCCTCGCTCTATTTGCTCGCTAGGCGTTTTGTCTGGCTTGGCACGGGGGAGTTCGTTTCTCGCGCGAGCCATATTCACACCCGACCATCGTACTCGAGGTTTCGCTTTCACCAAGTCAGGGCAAGATGGGGTACTTCTATCTGTCTAGCGCCTGGCTTGGGTGGTGAGGACGAAAGCATATCTTCCTCGCATCAGACGCTACAAACTCGCTCCATTGACGGTTTTACCTCATTTTCTTCTCTTCCTCCTCTACTTCAACACTGCAATCGCAGAGTAACATGTCACAAAAAGTCATAATGTCCACCGAGACTAACCTACACTCAAATTCTGACATTGAGATTGGAATATCCTCCTCCTTATCTTCCTCACCAACATCCTCCACCGGCAACAAAGTTTTAAACTGATTTCTCCGAAATATAGAACTCGAACTACAATCAGGGACCTTTGCGCCTGGTCGGTGGAGTGACAAAGGTGAAGAATAGTCTTTTGGAAGTCAAATATTGATTCGGAGCTAATAGTGCATCAGATCTTGATCCTGTTTCGGAAAAGGATCGAACATGGAGATCTTACAACTGTAAGCCAACTTACTTCGCCTCAGAATTCACCAGCTGATGATCTGTAGATGTCATGTACTGGATCTCCGATGTATTTGCACCAGGAAATTGTAGGCTAGGTAGCTCCTTGATAGCCATGGGGTTATTGTGGAAGCTGACTTTGGCCGCCATTGCGCTTGGCCATATCCTTATCTCTCTTACCATCACTGTCAATAGGGCCATTGACGCCCGTTACCACATCGCGTTTACACTTCAATCTCGTTCAGCGTTTAGTTTTAAGTTTAGTTGATTGTTGGCATCTTTTGGTATGGTATTAACACATACACTGGAGCAGAGTGCGTCCGTGAGCAGCTTCAACCCAAATGGTTCCCGGGGCCAACGCTAAAATATCTAGGATCAATGATTTTTGCGATGGTCCCTGGCTTTCGGAATGTTCCCAACCATTTACCAAAGTCAGCCAATATCATAACTCAGATGATGATTTTGTTTCTTCATATACTTTGTTCTCATACTACCATTTCATTTTATTCCACCGCAACACATGGGGTGGTTCTTCACGTTCAAATCGATATTTACCCCAATTGCGGGATTCGCAATTATGGGCTGGATGCTGCAAAAGACTGGTGGTATTAATGGACCAATATTCTAGGGTACGAACAAGGTTTCTGGAACACAACTCTCCTGGGTTTTCATGAGGGCTTTGAATGCGATGCTTGCCAATTATGCCACGCTGGCTGTAAACATGTAAGCATTGTTAATCTCTTGATAGGGACTTATTTGAACCGGGACCAGAAATTACTTCACTCGATACGCGAAGAAGTCGAGGATGGCCTACGTACAAATTCTCATAATCCTAGCAGTTTTCTTGGTCATGGGATTCTGGGGTATCGTCGGCGCCTCGGGATCTCAGATACTATATGGAGGTCTCCTATGGGATCCTTTGCTGCTTATTGACAGGTGGACATCCCCTGGAGGACGAGCAGCTGCATTCTTCTGCGGCTTGGCTTTCTGCTTGCAGGTTTTACAACTTGCGAACTCCTTTCTCGAGGTTCTGACAAGTATTACAGCGCACAAATAGGTTCAAATCTGAGTGCAAATTCGATAGCTGCTGCAAATGATATGAACGCCATGTGCCCGCAATATATCAATATCAGAAGAGGACAGATCCTGACTGCAGTCATTGGGTAAGTTTCTACGCAAGAGCTTTGGGTTTCAGCTAATCATGTTAAAGTGCATGGGTTCTCACCCCTTGGAACATCCTTACCTCTGCTGAAGGTTTGCTCAATTTCATGTCGGGATATACCATCTGGGTACGTTTCTATCTTGCAAAAGAAATGTTTATTTCTCATAGTTTACAGCTTGTGCCGATTTCTGGAGTCCTTCTGGTCGACTACTACGTCGTACGTAAGCAGACACTCTTTGTCAAAGAGCTTTACCATCCAGATGGGATTTACAATTATAACAACAAGTATGGAACGACTCGGAGAGCTGTGATTGCTTTTAACATTGGGTGGATTTCACTTCTGCCAGGTTTCATTCAATCAGTCAGTAGGACTCTTACCCATTGCCTACTAAAATAACTAATAAAGGCAATAGATTGGGTCGAACATTTTTCTAAGTCAAGGGGCTGGGAGACTTTATGACCTCGACTATATATGGGGATTCTCGAGTAGCACTGCTACTTACTTGGTGTTAAGCTATATTTGGAAGCCTGCCTCTACTTTGTCTGAACCTTTATCCTCTTAGTTTATGATGAAGTAGTATTCTGTTTTCTAAAGACTATCATGGTTGTTAGTTTAGTAGGGAATTGTTAGTATTGCAGGAGTGTAATAAGTATCTTTTTTTAATCTTCTTATAGAAGAGAGTTTTGATTTGTATCTAAAGGACGATGAAATACTATGCGTGTGG
The DNA here is from genome assembly GCA_001414455.1 of Hymenoscyphus fructigenus. Classification (NCBI taxonomy): domain Eukaryota; kingdom Fungi; phylum Ascomycota; class Leotiomycetes; order Helotiales; family Helotiaceae; genus Hymenoscyphus; species Hymenoscyphus fructigenus. The sequence goes on along the minus strand of LKUV01000084.1, from coordinate 83,845 downwards.
GTTTATGTGTCTTTTTAATGTTTTCAAGGATTCGTGGATTAAACCTAGTTCTCTTTAGTCACTGTTGGAATAAAAGACGGAAAGAGAGTTCGCCCCTGGTTTCCTATCAAGCCAGCTAGTATATGGGTGTTTTATAGATGGTGACAGATTTTATAGTATTATTATTAGAGCCATCACTTACCCCGCGTAAGAAGAGAGAATAGGAAGTTGGTCATACTCACTTTGGTACCATCGACATATACCCATACTCACGTTTTTCAAAACTCGCTTAACATTCAATGCTCAGTAACTATAATCTTTACCTTTATAAAATTGCACCAAATGAAGGAGAAAAGCGTGATTTTTAGCAATGGGCCAAATGAACTCATCATTTGGAAAACTCTTCCAACGTACAAAAATCTACAAATCTTCAGCCCTGCCGAGAACCCTTTTCATTTCCTCGCTGCCCCATTTGGCTACCATAATCGCACTCCCGTACGGTCCTTCTAGATGTGGGTCGGCTCCATTCTCCAGCAGCCACTTGACTCTCTCAACTGCCCCCGCCATCACTGCATACACTATGGGAAATACCGGAGTCTCGTATCGAGTGTTCTCCGCCTGATTAACATCTGCTCCACGCTCAACTAAAAGTTCCATGATGGGTATTCTGTCTTCATCAAACTCCTTTGTAGGTGATATATTGTCGTCGAAGGATTTTACTCCTGGAGGGCATTCCCCTGCCGCAGTGTGTAGCGCTGCACTCCCTTCAACTTTCGCTCCAGCATCGAGAAGCATGTGCACGGTCTCGATATCACAATTAGAGGCTGCCTGCTCGAGGATGCCGCGTGAAGCACCCACAATTGTAGTCACGGCGTTAGGGTCCGTACCGTGCTCCAAGAACCAGCGGAGAAGGATTTTGTTTTCAAGTATGAGGGGTAGCAAAATGGGACCGCCACCAGGTGAGTTTGGAGACCAGCCATAGTTTACCAGAAGGTCCAGGAGGGGTATTTGTTGCTCCAATGGTGCTTCCAGGATACTTTTGGGTGTATTGTAGACAATGGGCGCTCCTGTGGACAGTAAAAAGCGTGCAATATCGAGGTTCCCTACGCGAAGTGCAGATAGAAGCCCTCTAGATAGAAAGTATGGGGAGACTGAGGCGGTTCCTGCAATGATTGATTGGACCTCATCCACAGAACCACGTCGGCAATTCACCTCAAACATTTCTATATACGCAGAACTTCGATTGAAATCATCGAGGTTGATGGCGGGGAGATCATCATATATTGAGCTGACCCCTCCAGGGGTGCGCGGCGGCTCCGCTCCCAGCTGCCGAATTTGCTGTTGGTGTGTATATATGTATCGTAGGTGCTGCTGGTAACTGCTCTCTTTAATTTCTTGGGGTTCCAATTCCGACCCTCCAGTTGGGACTCCTTCAGATAACGACATATTGCTTGAGTTAATGAGGGTGAAGTAGTAGATGTCTTTGGCGAGGATTATGAACCTTGATCCATAGTTTTCCTTGGGGTCATTGATCTTACAGGTTTTTTGGTGCTCTTTAGGACTCTCCAATACTCCCCACCCCTTCCCCCCTTAAGTGTCTGTAGAGTTCACAGACATTTTGTGCGGCACGGCGGCCGTGCGTCTACAGAAAATTAAGGGGGGGGGGAAGTAACAATCCGACGAGTAATGCAAAGGTAGCATCTGCATCACGTTGGATCGGTTACATCACGCATGTTGGTCGTATTTCGCTTAGCCCCGAGGTCCAACAGTCAAAAGTACCTCACCCAATAAACGTGAGCATTCCCCCAACTTATTTCTTCACGGTGACCTCATTGTTGGCTTCTTACGTTCTTCAAATTTTTCGCAGTCGTAAATCCAACATATTGAGGCTATGTCGTACGGCGTTACCAACGGTGCGTGCCCGTGTTAGTCGTGTGGTCTTATCACACCGAAATCCGAAACATTAAACCAACAGACCCAGGCTATGCAATGGGTCAGCCGGTTGTTCGATCTGGTGAAGTATTTTATGATATCACGATTTGCCATTGGTAGGGTAGGAGGATAATTCTTCACAGCTACTGAAGAAAAACAAAGGGGGCTATGCTATCCCGTCGATTCTTCAGTGGAGAATGACTCTAATTCCAGTTGGGCCTCGAATCTGGCAGAGGGGGATTTTGTAGCCTGAATTGCTGCTACTAGGCCGGGAATTCTCGCATTCAATGGCTTGTCAAATCACAACTTTTTGCAAATCCTTTATCCTCGGCATCAACAAAATGCGTCGCAATGGCTCGCAACTACGGCACGGGTGGAGGACTGCTACCTACTATCTCTTCTATAGCCCAGTTTTGCGCCTAGAAATATCACATGATCCATAAAAAAAGCTCAGTATTACTGCGAAATGTTGAACATATCTCCACAAAGAACTAATCAGTAGAATGGATATTTATACACTTATTCCCAGCTTTCAAAAGCCAGATTTCCGAACAATTTGTTTAAAAAATTATCAGACATCTTCAAGAAGGAACAATAGCCAATAAATATGAAACAACATTTCACAACCGACTCTTTTGTAAATACAACCCACCATCATAATTCCAACGTGCTGTGCTGTGCTCTCGAAGGATTTTTCAGCTTAGTTATAAAGTTGGAACAATACGTCAAATTAAGATACATTTTAATTCCATGGTGGAGATTCGCGCTGTTGACTGATTGAGGCCCTTTACTCTCTTATGATCTCTTACTTCCCAACTGGTGGGTTTTTTACAACATTCTTTTCTAGTATCCTTACTAGATTACAGCTATTATTCTACAAGTATTTCTCAAAATTGTCACTACCATGGTGAAACTTCGAAATTGGCCTCTCTATTTATCGAGTGCAGTGACTATAGTCTCGCTAACTGCACAAAATGGGGGTGTCTATGCCATGTTAGGTGACAGTGGTAGTCCTGGACCAAGCAGTAGCGTTCAATCTCCTGCGTGGAAGAATCTCACGACATCTTCAACATCAAGCATGGGGGTGGGCTCTAACAGTAGCAGCATTCTTCAATCTTCTCAATTGATGAACTCTACAACCCCATCTTCGTCGACCACAGTTCAGGACGGCATCACTTCTCAGGTTTCTTCTTCGAATCGCCAAACATCATCCTTATTGTCGGGCACAAATATATCTCCCCACAGTGAGTCCCCTCACTCATCTCAGTATCCACCCACTCAAACACCATATTCCTCCACGATCGTCAGCTCTTCATTCAGCCCAACGAACGGCCTTCCGAGCACTGGAACATCCCGGATTCTATCTACTCAGCCACATCAACAAAATCATTCTATATTTTCCTCCTCCCAATTTTCTTCATTGATGGACACTTCACGACCGACTGTTATCATGGATATCATTACTTCTGTTTTCGTTCAATCTGGTACAACTGTCACAGAGCAAATTCTTACAGAGGGATTATTTCCGCTCATAACTCTTCCACTAGCAACCACGACCTTTACTGGTTCTCAAGCGACATCAGCAGTATCTTCGGTTTCCTCTCAAATAGTCGGTCTTCTTCCTGTAATTGGGAAGTGGAAGGACTCACCAAAAGGGCTAAAGGCGGACACACTCAATACTGTCAGTAATATCGAGAAATCAGTAAAGGGTCTCATCTCCGCCTTAGGGGGTAAATCATCGTCTAGCAAGGAGTGTGGCTCAAAAAGAAAGAAGAGGGGCCTTTTTGATTTCATCGGAAATGCTATAAAAGCATTGACATGCGTTATCCACACATTAGAAACGGTCACCAAGAATATTGAGGGTGATATCGTTCAAGGCATTGAGGCTATTTTGGGCAATCTGAAAACAGAAGCTGAGGATATCAAGGACGAAGAAGATACAGATACAGAAACGAAGACCTCAACAGCAAACCCTTCGACACAAGCATCCTCATCACAAGGCTCTTCATCCGAGATTTCATGTTTTTCCACTAGAACGGCATACCAAGTCACCTACTCATGCATACCTTTTGTCCTCACGAAAGATGGTTCCTCAATTCCAACCTCAACTTGTTCGCCTGCTGTTTCAATTGCCACCACTGGCTGCACTGTCACCGGAACCACAACGACTGTATCTGGTATCGAAACTCCAAGCGAGATACCCTGTTCTCTTGAGAATTGTGGCGACTCTTGCCGCATTGGAGGCGGGAACCCACCAGGAGGCAGCAACATGGGAATTACCCCTGATCCTACTGCTATAGACTGTGAATTTATCTCCACCTTCACAATAACTGCACTGCCGACGGCTAGCTGGGGAATTATTGATCTACCAGGTGACTCGGCTATAAGTCTTTCTAGGCGAAGTCTTTCCAGCGATAGCGAATCTCCTGACCTGTCTAAGCGATTTATGGCTGACATTCCTGCCGGTACTGACGCCACGGCTTATAGCACAGAATTGATTTCAAAAATGACTGCACCCGACTGGCTTCCTCAATTGGGTGATACGGCAGGAAGATTCTATCCATTTGATTTTGGCAACACCGGAAAGATGCTAAAGGGCGTCAATGGACTTTATGGTTGCACGGCCATAGTTATTGTTTCCGCAAAAGGTGTATATCTGGCTCACCTCTTCGAGGTTCCAGTTTTTCGGACACCTGACATTCAAATTCCGGGTAAATTTAAGGATAGTTCCGATGAGGAATTCGGCAAACGCGCTATTAATGCCTTCAAGGAAGGCAATCCGGATTGCGATCAAATATCATCTTTGGTTGGTAGCGATCAGGCTCCAGGACCATTACATCAAAGCAATGGTCCAGTGGTTACTGTTATCACTCCTTTTACATCTATGCAAAACAGGAGAGAATTGGGAATCACTACGGGCTTGAGATATGAGGCACGAGTAAACATATTACTGGATAGTATGCTCAGGCTTATTCCTGGGGCAAAATACCGCAGAGTCGAGGAAGGTGGACCGATTGAAGGCTATACACGCACGAATCCCGAGGAATCTCGGGGAAACACTCGCCCATGGGGTAAAGTAGTGTTGGAAGTTCACCAATTCCATCAAATGATACAAGAGGCAAATACGCAGAATAGTCGTCCTGTTGGACGTTGGCGATTGTGGTCTGAGGATCGGCCACTCGCACGGCAATCTTTTTACTACCCACCCCCGCCAGCCCCCAATCAACAGTCTACGAATCAGCAGTCTACGAATCAGCAGGTTACGGAGCATGGAAGAAAACGAGATGTCAGCACGGTAAATGCATGCATACGACACACTAGTTACAATCCCAGTTCCAGATCTAGTTTACCAAGTGCCACGGGAAGCTTCGATAGTTTATCCACTTTCCAGACGTCAACAATCTCGCAATCTTCGTCTAGGGATTACTCATCAGCTTCCGGATTGTCAACTTTATTTATGTCCCCCGGATCTAGCACAATAGGAACGCCTAGTTCTGCTACAGCAATCTCGACGAGATTGATTTCAGCATCTACGGGCTCGCTTATAAGCTCATTGTCCTTGAACAGTTCCTCTTCAGTAACAACAGCCATAAGCAAGATAGCTATCACTTCCAGTCCACCGGTCAGCGATTTGACCTCAAATCGCCCCACAATAGCAACCGGCACCTCAAAAGACTTATTGACTTCTACGATTGCAAGCTTCGAAGACACTAGCTCTATTGGTTCATCTTTTAACTTTGCTTCGGCTACATCTGGCACACTCCCAAATTCGAAGGACACAATATTGGCCACCTCTTCAACTGCGTTTGGATCCAATACACCGACAGCCCTTGAGAGTTCCAAGGGTTCGAATATGAGTGGCTTTTCTACCAAGCCCTCGGCTACTTCTAGCACGCTTGCAACCTCAATCGTACACATGACCTCGCCATCCATAACATCTTCATCCACAACCTCCAGCTCCTCGATGAATTTAATATCTACCTCTTCCTCCAAAACCTTACCCCCACCCATCACTTCATGCACTCTATCTAGCGCTTCCGCTTTTACAACAAACAACCAAGCCGTTCCCGCCACTATTTTATGCAATTGTGATGGTGGCCGAGTTGCCGGAATTCAAACTACGATTGGCCTCGATAAAGCTACCACATATACCTGCGCCATTGATACGACAATAATTGCAGTGTCTACTGCAGCTGCACCGGCACCTCCTCCAGTCACATCGTGTACCTTGTCTAGTGCCTCTGCATTTACGACAAACAATCAAGCAGTACCTTCTACAGTATTGTGTGCATGTAATGGTGGCAAGGTCGCCGGTATTCAAACAACCATTGGACCTGATAAAGCTACTACATATACCTGCGCAATCGAAAACACCAGAATTGCAGTGAGTACGGCTCCTCCTCCGCCTCCACCGCCAGCGCCGCCCGCCCCACCAATATCCTCAGTTGTACCCCCCTCTCCGCCTCCCCCATCAAATCCACCACCACCTCCTTACAACAAAGGTATCTGCAATGTGCATATACGGGAAACCACGCAAGCCTCAATAATGAACCCCAACAAACCCATACAAGCTCAACTTCGTATTACCGATGGTGTTGGTAAAATACTTGCCGAACAAGGATTTTCGGACTTTCCATGGGGAGGAAGTGTCAGTATCAGTGCCCAACAATCCAAATTGCCCTCCAATCTCGAAGTCATCTTCTCTAAAACTCCCAAGAAAGTGAGTAAAAGAGATAGGCCAGCTCCGCTACCAACCGTACCTAGTTATGACGGTTATGTCGTCAGTTTGGTAGCCGGAGATACCAAATGGGATAGCGCAAGCAAGGATACTACCAAACTTCCGAACTGTTCTGTTGGTAAGTGGGACTATGGTAATATTGGGGACGACCTGCTCTCCTATCAGTATGGCGCCCATGTCAATGTAAGTAAAGCTTAAATCACTACTCAACTGGTAAATATACTAATGCGAAACAGAATCGCGAAATGGATTGTCGTTGGGCGTGCTAGAGTCAGATTCAGTTTTTCGTTTGGGTGGCATGCCCTTGTATTAAGCGAGTTTCATTGAGCCGGGCTTTTTGGTGCGACTCTGTATTAGTCTCTTGTGTCGACTGGTCAACCACACACCTTTTCTATTTTATACTACTACTTACACCTTCCTGTTTTCTTTACGTTGGGGGGTACATCAGTTGTCTGTCTTTCTTTACTATGGTTTAGCTCGTCTTGGGGCTGTTGCATAGTCAAGCGAGTATGGAAAGACACCAAGATATTTCTATAGAGCCGGAATTTCAATTAATCCACAAGCCACTCTTTAGAATCTTTCCAACTTTTCTCAAAATTACTTGGAGAACAAAGAGCAATTGATAAAAATTTGATTTTCCGTTTTGAACAAGTAACAAAGAGCCACTTCTCGTGCGTAACTCAGTGTCACTTTGTTGATGATAATTTCATTGTTCTTAGAAGAACGCTTGGAAATTTCCTGCCCTGTTTTTCTACTAGGACAGATCTTCTAGACAGAAACGTTACGATTAAACAAGGTTCAGAATTATAGATAAAAACTTGAAAAGACATCTTCCAAAAAACATTATTTCAACTCATACAAAAATGTGTCAATCATACGCCCCATACTGCTTTTCTTGCCGCAGGCCGAATTTGGTAATTGTTGTAGACTTCCGAGATGGTTTGCTGCACAGTTATCAAGTAAACGAGGTGGAAAGGAGATGTCAATCCACCAGAGATGCACCACATGCCCAAATCCGAGGATATTGGTGCCGGAAATGTATTACTGAGGGTATTCCACAGGGATTGTCCCGTTTATCACCCCCAGGAGCTGACAGCACACCTATCCCTGACCTAGGGCCAATGGGAATCCGGTTCGCAGAGCGCATCTTCCTAGAAGCAAGCATATTCAACCGACTAGAGATTCCTAAAAGCGAGTATTTAATTAGTGAAGACAAAAATTGGGAAGACTTCTATCAGATTCTCGACACAATCTCGTCCACCCTTGTTTGTGCAGCTTGTCAGAACTTTGTTAGGTAGAGCCTCCAATAACACTCAGCCCCCGCCTCAACTGGCCCAACAAGCAGCATTTTTGTGTTGGGAAAAACACAAATCGGAGATTAAGGCACTATTTAGAAGACTGAATGATGTGTTCTCCTTTAATACCGTTTCCAGATTTGAAGCTCGACAAGGTATCCCACCTTACAGAGTTCTGCCCCCTTTCACCTTCTTTCCTTTCGCCTCTCAAGTACTGGCGAATGAGGAGAAGGAAGAGTGCCCTCTTTGTAAAGAACCATTCGGTCCCCTTCAAAGTGGAATACCTTCCGTGTCCAATGCTAGTGACACCCGTACGCCAGTTCTAACTCCATGCTGCAAGAAACTGTGTGGGTGTCGTTGCCTGCTATCCTGGGTTCTGTTAGAAAGACATCTCAATTGCCCATTGTGCAAAGAAGCTCGATTTTCACCCATCGATCTGTCTGTAGAGTGGGATCCCCCGTTGTGGCTTCGTCAATTGAAACTGCGGGATGAGGATGGCAAAGATAGGATTGGCGATGGGTCGAGTAACAACTGGTTCTTGTTGTACGCTAACGCTCATCCTGTAGTCCCTACGTTGAACAATTGAGAGGAAGACAATAGCTAGTGTTTGACCCCTCTCCGCTACCCACCTGCCCCTGCGCCCCCGCCCCTCGCGGCTCCCCCTCACGCCCCAGCCCTCTCCCCCCCCGCTAACATCTGCGTGCTGTTAGTGTCTATTGACCTCGACCGGAGTCTAGATCGCGTGGTCTAGGTCCTAAGAAGTCCCAATATGGGCAAATGACGCTGGGGGGGTACCCCAGGCTACAGGGGGTGTAAAGAAAGAACGCTATTTACAAGAGACAGTTTCAAGAGAAGCTCCACTTCCGGAACAGCCCTTATCCCTAATTAAAGAAATTCAGTAGCTATACATTTGCTACTACTAGCTAGGCTAGTAACACACTCTGGGAGACCACAAGGGGCAAAACTAAAGTAATAACTGTTCTGATTGGCCAGTAGAGGTCATGATTCCTCCCCCTATAATGTGCCCATCCATCCACCAGGTGCCTCTGTTCAAATCCCATCCAAGCTTTCTTATAAAGACTCCTGCCAAATACCAGTCCATGTCCCCATGTCGTCCTGTAGGCTAGGATTCTGAATAGCAGTGCACCATCTGTCTATCCAGCCCTACTCGTTCGCTTGCGTGGTATACGGTCTGAGGTTCTAGTGGAAAGGGCGCCACTTAGTAGGGAATCCTCAAGGCCTCGTGTAAAACAAAGGAAATAGAACCCAAAGCTATGTCTCTGTTCTCTCCGCCGCCGTGTCGCCCTCCTACAGCTCCCTTCCTTGCCAACATAACCGCCAATTCCAATACGCAGAGGTTCCCGCCTATTAGCCAGTGGCCAGTGTAGACATCGCTTCTTTCCTACACAGACGGGGGCCTAGTCCTTCCGTATAGCCCTGCTAACCAATATCGTCGTTGGTGATAGTTAAGATGACACGTCGTGGTGTTGTAGGGGTGCCAAGAGCAGTGAAAACTCTGCACCGTAGCTCCAGAGGTGTCGAAAGAATGCCCAAGGGCTCGAGAAAGCGCGCCGCGGACGCTTGAGGATGTCTTTCGATGGATTCAGGATTGTCGATGATGGCTAGGGCTCTGTTCTGGCGTTGTAGTCGTGATGCCAAAGGTAATTCCGCCGTTATCAATTGCGATGCGCGCCACGCAAAAGACAGCCGATCGCGACGACCACCACCAGCTCCATCTGACTCAAACTTAGATCTGCAGATACTCAAAGAGTACTGGAGGTTCGTAGGATGCACCACATACAGGTGTTGAGTCGTCGCATCCCTCCCCGCCCCCCAACAAAACTTAATACAACAATACCTAATTCATCATTTTTAAGAAACTCACAATTGTGCAATAATTTCAAGTGAATAAAGAGACCCATCCCTTTATTATAAATTTCAAACTGCACTATTCTTTTCCATGTAATTCCAATCACCTCAAAGCCATTCAGTATTACGAAACTACTGTGGCATCTTAAGAGATGAGATAGGAAAAAGATACCACATGAGTTCACCTAGACATTGATAGAGCTTCAAATGTAATAGACTTTCTCTACTCGGCATTTTCAAATATTAAAGAAGCTTTATTGTCAGTCCCGAAGCATCTACGAAGTAAACGACATTCCCAATAAAGCAATTGGCTGCTGTCGTTTGTTTTTAAAAACGCGTGAACGGAGAGCAAATTTAATTTTAGTTTGAAGGACCTTGGATTTTCTCTGTGAATATTTGAGGTTGGACGTTTATATCACAGCTAACTAGTTCATCGTGACTCAGCTGTCCTCATTTCAGCCACTGATGCGTCACGTGAAATAAGGAAATACCGGCTGTATCGTCTAAGAAGATAAAAGTTTTTTTTTTACCATAGTTGTTGTTGCTACGAAGAATATTGGTATTTGATTCTCAAACTTTGGTCGACTAATAAAAATTTTAACTAAAAATCAGAGAAATGCAGCAAGAATCATTTCTTATTCTCACTTTCCAAAGCAAATAAACAAGCAAAACAACATCTCTTCACCAGAAGTATGCAGTTCATTGCTCCCTTGGCTCACTGCTTTCCCTCTCTCTCTTCCAACCCCCAATCCCAGCACCAATTAGCATCAACCACCACCAAACAAAACCCCACAACAAGACCCACAACAAGACCCCTGAAAATAAGCGAATCCCGCCAAGCCCAATGCAAATCAGTTCCACTCGGGAAATCCCCCACCCGGCGATCATTGAAACAAGCTTCCCTCACGAGACCACTCTACCCCACTTGAGCCTCTCCTTCGCCACTCAAAACTTCAGACATGGCAAAATTCAGGTACTAAAACCTCCAGAAAAGCCAGAGTAAATGCCAGTTACCAACTCGTAAGATACTCGTATTGTGACAGCTGCATGTCAAAGGTATAACATTCCAAGAGGTAAGAAAGTCAAAGCAAGAGTTTCCGAGTCGTATCATCGGGGGAAGAGAGAAATGTAGTATATACAATATTTTTCAAATCTCAAGAATATGTAGATGGTTTATTTACAAGAGTCTTCAACATTTTTGGACAAGAATTGAAAATAGAATGAAATAATTTTAAAAAAGGAGATATTATAAAAAGGAAACGCTACGCTATGCATCGTTGGCAAAAGAGTCTTTCAGATTTCAGAAGAACAGAGAGGCTACTATCCATTTAGTTGACTGAGGCGGCGGTAGAGGCCTTTGGTGCAGAAGTACCTGCGCCAGCTCCCTTAGCTCCTGATGCGGTCGAGGCACCGGTCGAGGATTTTGGTGTAGCACCTGTTGAAGCACCAGTCGCTCCATTTCCAGTCGATGCGCCGGTGGAAGATTTTGGGGTGGCGCCTGTCGAGGCTGAAGTGGCTCCATTGCCGGTAGTACCATTTCCAGTGGCTGAACCGGCAGTGGTTGAGCCTGTTCCAGTGGTTGAGCCTGTTCCAGTGGTTGAGCCTGTTCCAGTGGTTGAGCCTGTTCCAGTGGTTGAGCCTGTTCCAGTGGTTGAGCCTGTTCCAGTGGTTGAGCCTGTTCCAGTGGTTGAACCGGTTCCAGTACCAGCATTAGAAGTTCCAGCGCCGGTATTAGAGCCAGTATTTCCTTGAGCCTGGTTTGGGTTGCTGACATTAGCATTGCCATTACCGGTAGCAGCGCCAGTGTTTTGGTTTCCGTTTGTATTGGCATTTCCAGTTGATTGGGTTGAGGTACCCTGATTCTGGCTCCCAGTTGACTGAGTTGAAGTGCCCTGATTCTGGTTACCGTTCGCATTGGTGGTTCCAGTCGACTGGGTTGAAGTACCCTGGTTCTGGTTTCCATTTGTATTGGCATTTCCGGTCGATTGAGTTGAAGTGCCCTGATTCTGGTTTCCGTTCGTGTTGGCAGTTCCAGTCGACTGAGTTGAAGTACCTTGATTCTGATTTCCATTTGTGTTGGCATTTCCGGTTGATTGCGTGCCTTGTCCATTATTCCCTCCCTGATTGTTGGTTCCTTGTGCTTGGTTTCCAGTACCTTGATTTTGAGTTGATGTACCTTGGTTCTGATTTCCGGTTTGGCTGTTGACTCCTGCTTGGTTGCCGTTCCCCTGGTTTTGTGTTGATGTGCCCTGTGCTCCATTCTGGTTCGTTCCTTGAGTATTGGCATTGCCATTTTGAGTCCCTGCTTGGCCATTTTGGTTGTTGGTTCCTGCTTGATTTCCATTTTGGGTGTTCGTTCCTGCTTGGTTCCCGTTACCCTGGTTTTGTGTTGATGTACCTTGGTTCTGGTTACCATTGCCCTGATTTTGAACCCCAGTGCATTGGTTCTGGTTACCATTGCCCTGATTTTGAACCCCAGTGCATTGGTTCTGGTTACCATTGCCCTGGTTTTGAACTCCAGTGCCCTGGTTCTGGTTGCCACTGCCTTGGTTCTGGTTGCCAGTGCCCTGATTCTGAGTTCCAGTTCCCTGGTTCTGGTTTTGATTTCCATTTCCTTGATTGTTGCCATTGTTGTTCATACCAAGTGGTGGCCCTTGTCCGCCAGTAGCACCAGTTGTAGGCGTGAAGACCTGAGCACTCTGTGCCAAACCAGCATTTCCCAAAGCAGCGTTGGAAAGCTGAGTGATACTTGGGAGAATGTTCGGGTTTCTGTTACACAGCTGTTAGCATACTCCATTTACGCAGTCCTATCGAGATGAGGAATGTTTACCTGGCAGCTTCAATGCTCTGAAGTTGAGTGTTGGCAGTCTGAGGTGAAGGGTCGGCCATGATAGCCGTGAGACCATTAAGAACAGTAGGTGTATTATCCATAATCAGTTGATTGGCTTTAGCAGCTGAAGGTCCAGCCGCCATAGCGAGAACAGCTCGTTGAGCATTCTCGTCGCTTTCGGCGGAGAATGCTTTTGTCGCGAGGGCATTGATGGTGGTTGGATCTGTCTCCGTACCGAGGGAGTTCAAATTTTGGGAGACGACGGTGGCATCACGCTTGAAGTTGTCGGCCGCTAGTTGAACTAATACTGCATTGGAGGGGGTCTGTCGGATCTTCAAGGTGGAAAGAGGGAAGGCAGCAGATGTGCCAATGAAGGAAATGGCGGCAACCTGAGTGAATCTCATTATGACTGATTTAATATTTAATTGAGAAGTAGAATATAAGGAGAGAAAGGCCGGCTTCTCTAGTAATTAAAAAGAATAATTAGGGTGAGAAAAGGATAGTTGGAAAAATAGAATGATTGTTGTCCTAAAGAGGGAAATGAGAAGATCTGTTGGCGGAGAGAAAGGAGTTTTATCCCTTAGCAAAAATACGACATGAGCGCGAGGTTTGAGATTCCGGAAATGGCATTGCCCGCCACAGTCCAGGTTTTGTCAGTTCGATGCGTTGCAACATGTTTGTTGTTCTCTTGAAATCCTTGGCACAATGTTTCAAAGCTCCCCACGGTCATTGATGAGGGCTTGACAGAAGATAATTGGCGAGAGTTTGGACTACAAAATTACCAGATGAAGTTTCAATAATCATAGCCAATCGCGAGCTTGGGCCAGCTCCACTTTAAATAAGGTGGACTTCCCTGGCCTGGTCTGATGATCAGCGTGGACTTTCAACGTGCATAAAGCAATAGGCAATTTTCTGGAAAAAACTTCTTTCACTCAGCGAATGACTCGCTGTGTCGTAAACTGGCCGATGCATCTGTGAAGCTGGTGCCCAGAAGATACCCAACTTTGATCTGATCAGCCAAGAAATCTCGAGTAGACAGAGTCTCCAAGGGTTACAAAAGGTTTCATTTCCCGAGCTATAATCCGAATTTTTATTCGAGGTATATCTTTGCGAGACTCCCTGGTCTTGAGAATGCCATGACGTCTAATGAATCATGCTGACTGAGAGGTTGTACTTTCCTCCAGCTTCGCGCCCAACATCCTCCAAATATTTTTGACCTCCAAATCAATTTCGCTGTTCTTTCCAGGAATCAAAAATTCAGCTCCATCGGAATCCTGAATGTAAGCCACATGCTCGTCCTAATGGCATCTCATTAGCAATTATCATATAATTAGACCCACGATATGGGACGCACCTTTCCGAGACTTAATTTCAGAGAGCCTTCTAGAGCGATGGGTTTGTATTCTTTCAACTTTCCTCCAGCGATGAGGCTCATGATGTTAGAACGCACGACCTCTGCTTGCAACAACCCTGCCCTGGCCATTTTGGGACCTCCCGTCTCAGCAACGTCCCCAAGCGCGAATACGTTTTGAAAATCTGGACTGCCATCCATCTTCACGTTTTGTTGGAGCTGCAAGGTTGGGTGTACAAGTATACGATTATTCTGCGGGGAGAGTGAGGAGGGCGATATCGTGTCGAGTAGAGATGAATTTGGGGTTTGGCCGGTACAGGGGATCTATCGGAGTTAGAAAATGCTGCTGAGTTCTAGGGTTAAACTGACCACTAGTTCGTAAGTTTCCTTCCTTCCATCCTTCAGTGTCAATTCTGATTTGTCCCAATTCGACGTTTTCGGAATGATCGGCCGTTCTCCGAGAATTGTTTCCACTCCCATCTGATGTAATTTGTCGAGAACATACACATGCAACCTTTTACCAAAACTCGGGAGTAATTGTTCCCTTGAGTGGATGAGTGTGACATTCTTTTCGGGATAAAAGGTTTTTATGTCGCCAGCGAGTTGTACACCCACGGCCCCCGCTCCCACCAGTGCAATGGTTTTTGATTCCTGGATTCGTCGTTGCAGTACTTGTAGTTCATGACAAGCATCAATCTTTTCACTTGCTAACAGCTTTGCAGGTGGCGACTGAGTGACTCCTGTAGCAATGGCGAGAAATTTGAAAGGAATGGATTTTCCAGAGTTCAGTCGCACCTCTTCCTCAGTGAACCCAACGACTGTGTCTTTCACTTGTTCAAAGATGCCCTTTGGGGCGTTACTGCCTCCCAGTCCATCGTACGGCACAAAAGCCTTCTGTTCGCGGCCTTGAACGACAGAGTAGCGAGGAAAGTTGAAAGTGTAGTTGAAGTGCGAGTTTCTTTCCACCAATATGACTCGAAACCCTGAAGGCAACGACTCGGCCAAGCGTCTGGAAAGCGTAGCCCCGGCAAATGATCCACCTATTACAACGACATTTTGGATTTCGGGAAGGAGTTTGTAGGTAAAGCGATGTACGAATGCTTGAATGCGCTGGTAGAGGATGTCGAAAGCAAACCCCAGGAGGACTGGAAAATATTTTCCAACCAGTCTTAACTTGTCGGACGCCATCTTCAACTAATCTGCAAATAAGAAATCAGCAACAGGTCTGCTTGGGAAGGCATCAAGATTTATATACCGGGATTCCGGAAATAGGGTGGTACAATCGGGTCCGTACAAATATCCTACTCCTAACTCGGAGTTGCTATTTTCCGATTCGGAGATTTCTGGTCAGTATGACTGGCAGGGGACACTTCTCTTGCACCTGTGGATGTTTATGACCAGCTTGATCAGGGATTGATAAGATTAGATTGATCTGATAATTAACGCGGTCTTTTGGGTCTTCATACCCCGGGGCCGAGTAAATCCCCGAATTCACCGTACTCACCATCTTCGAGCCCCCTAGTATCGTATTTCTTCACAGCTTCGAGGCAAATAAACATGGCAGAAACGACTCCGATCGCACGATGCCTCGCCCTAGTAAGTATGAACTCGATCGAGGTAATTAACGCGCGAGTTTGGGGTGTGAAGGGGCAAAGGGGGTTGAAGCTCTCGAACTTAACCTCGAGCGCCCCTGCAACCTCATAGTCACATCGTTTCAGTGACCGGACAATGGAGGCCAAATATTTGATACCGCAAGGCGCAAATAATAAGGATGGTCAGGAGCGTCGCATAGGTAGAGGCCCGTTATTGAACGTTGGAGACAGCGTCGTGAAATCAAAATCAAGGAGGGAGCTTGAAATAAGGTTAAATTTAGGGCACCCTTCCAGGCTTTCGATGACGTCCAGGGTCCACCATTGGGGAAACCACGACCCTGTGTCGATCACCATTATCAATTCTCGACTTAACCAAACCTCTCTCAAATATCTCCAACACAAGTTGAGATGCACCTCCCACGTCAACGTCTCCCCCAACCCCTCTCAAGACCAAGGAAACTCTCAATCCCAAAACCGATAACCAAACCCACTCTTCACAATGGCAGCCCCACCCCGAAGACTACGAATTGAAATTAACCCTCTCCCACGCACCCTCTATCCTTCACAAATAACCTATCCGCCATCATCATTCACACGCGACGACGAAAACAACGACTCGGAATGGTATTCCCAACCTCGATTTGTGCACCACATCGACACTAAAGCCATTACATCCCTAGAAGCTTACTACGGGACCATCATCAACCCCACACACCACGTTCTCGACATCTGCTCAAGCTGGGTGTCACACCTTCCTGCTCATCTCAAGCCAAAAATCATGATTGGAATTGGCCTAAATTCTCTCGAACTCTCACACAATACCCATCTCACGAAATTCAGTGTCCAAGATCTGAATTTCAACCCGAAATTTGAGGATTTGGAGGACGAAAGTATAGATGTGGTGATTTGTAATTTGAGTGTTGATTACCTGGTTCAGCCGATCAAAATCTTCGAGGAGATGAGGGGGGCATTGAAAGAAGGTGGAACAGCGCATATGGTGTTTAGCAATCGCTGTTTTCCTACGAAGGTTATTGGTGCTTGGATGGGGATGAGTGATGAGGAAAAAAGAATATGGGTTGGCGGTTATTTTTGGGCCAGTGGTGGGTGGGAAGGAGTTGAGGAAGTTGTTTTGAATGATGGGAAGAGGTTTTCGGGTGTGGCTACTGAGGATCCTCTTTTTGTTGTCAGAGGGAGAAAAGCCAGTGGTCATTCTAAGGATTGAGACTCCTGATGGAAAGGAAAAGAGTGTATTTTTGTTACCGCAATCACGTAATGTACTATAGTAGCCTCCTAATGCTGTCTCTAACTGTATATTAGAATCCCCGAGTCAAGGAGCAAACATCATAAAGAAGAATCAACGTTTCCAGAAAACCACCACCCGGACTCTTCAATCCACCTAAATTGAAATACAACTCTCCTTCAACGCCTGAATAGCCTTTAGCTCAATCCACTCCGTATACTTCTACGTCGCCGGTCTATCCTCACCAACCTCATAAAACCCACCCTCAGGTTTAAACTGCTCCGTCCTCCCGGTCGCATGATTATACCTCTTCTGCTTTCCCGGCGGTTCTAACTCTTTCAAGATCTCCTCGATAATATACACTTTATCCCCAACCACATCATGATTGATATACCCCAAGAGTTCTTCAGAGAAAAATATGTCGTCATCCTCCGGTGGTGATATCTCAAATCTTCTTTGGTAAACCATCCCCGTTACAAGGTCTCCAGTTACGTGGTGGGTGGTTCCTGTTCCGCTGAGGGCGTCGAGGGTTGTGTGGTAGCGTGGTTGAGGCATTTCTGGGTCGGGGATTGAGAGGCGGAAACAAATTTTGTGGATTTTGGTGCGGTTGGACATTTTCCTGCTCCAGCTTTTGGGATTTGCTGGCAGGAAGAATTCTTTGTGAGAGAATGGAATAACCAGATTTTACCGCCACGTTGTGCAGTAAAATAGAGGTTTTAAGAATCTAAAGGTAGGGTGTGGCGGCTGAAAGAGTCGAAACAGCCACTTTAGCGTCCGAAATTTACATAATAAAATAAGAGGCTGGCAGATAAATGAGGATGGAGGTTGGATTTCTTGCTTAAACCAACTGCCAGGTACCATTTCAATCACACTTCCCATTGAACATATGGTGGCAAATCCTCAATCAAATTTCAGGCTCAAGAGTTTCACGATATTTCTTATTTTCCTCTCTCTGGTGCTCTCCAGAAATAAGCGAGATTCCTTTTAAAGATGAGATGGCCACTACATTCTAGAAGGGGTCAGTACGAGTAGGTCCTATAAGGTTCTGCCCCAGTCTTCACAGTTTTCATCTTCTTTTTCCATCCTTAGGAAGATATCCGAGATCGCATTGCTCTATATTCGAGGCCCGTCACTCCTGGCTGACCTAAAAATAATACTCGATACTTTCATGGCCACCAACAGCCACCTCCAGCCACGAAAACAATCGTCAACTTAGTAACTCATTGATACCCATCTTCTCGTTCTCTCTCCAAACAGCCGGGAAGGTCCGAGATCAAAAATCATCCACAAGGTGACGATTCACGCTCGCCCCTCATCAAGACCCAACCCCTCCAAAGCCGCAGTAATCTTCTCCTCCTCAGACATCTTGCAAGAAGCCTCAGCATATAACTTATCCTCTTGCAAATCCTTGTCTTGATTCGAATCCAAGTGATACGAAGGACTGAAGTTCCACTTATTATTCATGATGATTCCTCTTTCTCTAGCACCTTCCTCAACCTTAATCCACCAGTCATCGACCTCACTTGGAGGAGGAGGAGAATATTTAGCAAGCTGCCAAAATTTTAGCTCCGGCTCAAGCACATTCGGATGCGACGCGCAAACCAAAGGGAAAGATATAGTTCCATATGTGGGATCATAATGTTGATACCATTCCTTCGTACGATAAATCTCTTTCCAAGAATCGAAACAGGCGCGTTCCATCTCGTTCATCCACTCTCTGTCAAATTTCCGTCTGCAACTGACATTCTTGAGTAAACTCGATGCAATAGTGGTCTCGCCGTAGAGTTGCAAGGCTTTTCCTTGTGTGATCGCCGCCCAAAGTTCTTCCATGACGCATTTGTTGACGAGATTGTCGTTTCGGGCTTGGACTTGTTGGAAGAATTGCTTGTAGCCCATTTCTTTGACGAGGGTATTGAAGTCGCTTGGGATATCGGGGATGTTGAGGGAAGTTCCGAGGTGGTAGCTGTCTGGGTGACGGGGGAGTCAGTATTTGCCTATCAAGAAATGTTTCGGGATACGGCACAGGATAAATGATGGAATTCAGGAGTGATTCAGAAATGATTCAAGAGAAAGGAATAGGAGAACGCTTTCCCCATTACCTACGGGCTTTAGAGATCACCACTAGTTCGCGGTTTATGAGGTCCATTTTCGCGGTTGGCGGTGCGAAAAATATGGTGTTGGAAGTTGTTGTTGGATGTTTGAGAAGAATTAGAGGAATGCAGGTGTTTATTATTTATGGACTTGGGTTTGAGACTGGTTACCTGCTGGGGAGACTATTGTTGGGCGAATTGTTTGTTGTCCTGGCAAGCGAGACAAGGCAAGAGGCATGGTTAGGTATAAACGAGGGAAAATTCACTCTTGGAAGGAAAGAGACTTGGCTAGGAAGGTGAAGATCAGATCCCCAATTCTTTAAGTTTTGCTTTCATTGGGCGTAGCTTGCATAGTGTTCAAGTGACAGGTGTACTATTGTCCAGCAACAGCCAACAAGTATCCCATCCCTTCCCGTCCCTGATTCCGATAAAATTCCTCAGTACTCCACGCTCAAGTGATCAAATGCTCCTCATAAACTCCTTACTGCATATTCCAGGTCAAAGTTCCCCAAATCCCTATCACAATTGGGGTTTGCAAATTACTGCGTCCAACGCAGCCCTTTGCTGTTCCTCTTCTGTCATTCCTCCCTCTGGCGGCCTGTAAGGTTAATTCTTGAAGAATTCAGATTCTAAAAAATCTGGATGCGTGATGTCGTATTGGGGAATAAACTTCAACATTAGTTTGCGGTGCCACTATCAAAATGTAAGCTTGAAATCAAAAGGGGTAAGGGGTTTCAAAAGGAGGTCCTACATGGTAAGGCAAGACATATCCATGCTTTCTAGCATAGGCCACTCTGCCATCATCCTCCTCTTCGTTGTTCCACATCCAATCAATCGAGTTGGTTATGCTGTTGCCATAAAATTCAGTGGTATAACCATGAGTGCTTTGCTAGGATAAAATCACTTAGCATATAAAGAACAAGGGCCTCTTCTCCCCCGCAATAATTCTAAACTCAAAATTGAATGCACGAATAAAACCAACTTACTCCGATTGCCTTCAAAAATCCTTTCTCTCAAGTATTCAAGTCCTTTGGTTGTGTTTGAGATGTGATAACGGTTGGCTTCAGACCAGGGTGTTCTTCCATAGCCTTCTTCCGAGACAACAAAGCCCAATACTCCTCGCAAACTGCTCTGCTGACAGCATCGTTGTTCCTATAATACAACTCACTCATAAAGTTCTCGTAGCACCAGTCAGGGGTGCCTTCTTAGCAATCTTGGAGGTTTGGGGGGTTGAAAGAAACGTGGAGATATTAACCATGAGCTATTTGGAGTCGATTCATAGCTATCTCATAAGCGGCAGGATCCATGTTGGTATTGCTATGTTATTTTATGTTGTACACTGCTAAGTGTGAGATGATGCAGGTTGATGGTAAAAGTGTAGCTTCCTCTCTTGGTCCAAGCTCCCAACAATTACAGCCAACTTTCGCATAGTGAATATGTTGAAGTAGTTTTGGTACCATCCTGTCCGCCCTAAGAGTAACAAAGTGGCAGTAGATAGCTCACTTGTGCCACACTTTCTAGATATTAGCCAAATACTTTGGAATAATTGAACTTAATCCATTTAGGATAGTGTCAAATTGACCCAAGTATTTAACTTAATTACCTTGGCTTGCCCCAGAACGTTGGAATAATGAGCTACGTAGGCAGGTACTTAGTACATGGCCGAAATAACAGCCATTTCACGTCTGTGCGCTGATCCAGAAGGTTCCTTGTGTTACGTCACTCTAGCCAATGAGCTTATAATGCTTTGGACGCCGCTTTTCTACTCATTTTCAAGTAATTCGCTATCATGGAGACATCCTATTATGTGCCTACACTAAAACACCTCGAAAAGAATGCACCCGCGATGATCGATTACGAATCCAAACCCTTTACTTTGACGCTGAATTTACAGAAGAAGAAATCGCTTTGCAGCTTTGCCTTACCCGAAGTCAGGTTCGATATGCCCTTGCCCACTGATTAACCCCTCAACGACATGTCCGCGGACGAAAGATCCTTTTAAATACACCGCAAATAAAACACCTAATTAAGTGGGTAACATCTTCGAGCGCAAATCAGCGTATACAATAGGCTAATATCCTACCTTTTCTAGGATGGGATTGCAAAGAGAAAGCAATACAAGCTGCCTTTAAAAAAGAAGGCTTTGTACGATGAATTACACGACGTAAACCTCCATTATCAGAACAAAACAAGAAGGATCGACTTAAGTGGGCTTGGGAGCACCTCTTTTGGACGGACAAGCAATGAGATTTAGTCCTTTGGAGCGACGAAACGTAGGTAAATCCAGGGAGGCATACAAAAACATATATTACACGAAAGATAGAGGAAGAAGAGCTTTATAATATAGACTATATCGAGGCTCGATATCAAAGGAAGATTGGATGGATGTTTTGGGGCTCAATTAGTAGTAAATATAGGAGACATAGGGGGCTCTTTTGGGAGAAGGATTAGGAGACGATAAATGAGGGTTCCTACTCTGGGATTATTATCCCTATTGTCTAAGAGCTTTTACAACAATGTCCAGAGCTCTCTTTTCAACAAGATAACGCAAAGGGACACGCTTCTAAGCATGTAAAGTCTGTTTTTAAAGCAATTGGGATTACTCCTATCTTTTGGCCCGCAAACTCCCCTGATTTAAATCCAATCGAGACTATTTGGGGTGAAATGAAGGATTATATCCAAAATCACTACCCTGAAGTGCATAGATCCTATAAAGAACTTAGGAGTGCAGTTCAGGAGGCTTGGGAATCGATTACACATGCTAGAATTCAAGAGCTTATTCGGGAAATGGGTGATCGATGTATTGCAGTGATTTTAGCAGATGGAGGCTATACAAAATACTAGGGAATCTTTAAAAGCAGCATTGCCAAGCATGTGAAGCGCACAGACGTGAAATGGCTGTTATTTCGGCCATGTACGAAGTACAACCTGAAGTATTGTATACAGCAAGCCTCCACCCACCTAACGCACCTAAGCGAGAAAAGAAGTGTATTTACTGGATTCTTTTCCTTGATATTTCTTGAATCAACGTTTTGGTAGAGAATATATAAAAATGGCTCTACTTTATACCAGCTAGCAAAACTTTACACCTAGTGGAGAAATCCCACACTGCAATGACAGCTGCGCCACTTGTGGCGAAATGGAGAAGTCAAAACCCATGTCTTGGGTGCTCGACCGAGGCACACGAGTCGGATCTTTGCTTTCCTCCATCTCCGATTCCATAAAGGTTTCGACTTTGAGCCTTTCGTTTCAATTCACCTTCCTACCTATCGTTTCTTGCTCACTTTTTGCTTTTGCCCTGCGTACAAACCTCATTCCCAATTCAATCTCCCCTCTCCAGCTCTGCGCAACATCGTCAAGATGACATCTTTCCTTTCGCGCTTCTCCCCAGTGCCTGGTTTCCCGGCTTACACGGGACCCTACACTGTTGGCACAATCGATGTTGAAATCCCAGTCTCCGAACTCGAGTCGCCTTCTCCTTCTCCAGACGAAACCATAGGTACGATTCAGTATCGAATCTTCTATCCCTGCGAAGCCGAGTCGAAGGGCAAGAATGTGAATTGGGTACCTGCACCTCAGCGGGAAACGTTGGCTGCTTATGGAAGGTTTTTGGGAGCTGGAAATAAATTGGCAGACTTCATTTCGTGAGTGTTCAGCTTTGCAGATATGGAGAGGATACAAAGGACTAATTGGGTGGTATAGGTTCTTCCCGCGCATCCTCCATTACATCCAAATCCCCTCCATCAAGAATGCGCCCCTCCTCACCCCACCAACAACCAACAATCGATGGCCTGTAATGATATTCTCCCATGGGCTGGGTGGTTCGCGAAACGCATACTCTCACTTGGTGGGCTCCATTGCTTCTCATGGAATAATTGTTATTGCTCCAGAGCATCGTGACGGTTCTACGGTGATCAGTTATATTCGCCCTACCCCTTCCTCGACACCAACCTCGACCGAAGAAAAGGTCCTAGTTTCGAAGCAAAAGAAAACGGTAGACTATGTTCGCCTCAGTCATGTATTCAGTCAGGAAGTGGAAAATGGCAGAAACGCACAACTAAAGACCAGACTGTGGGAGCTTGGATTGGTTCATTCGAGTTTGCTAGCATTGGACAAGGAAACACCACTTACAAACCTCAATTCCTCCTCAACACCCCTCTCCGTCTTCGCCTCAAAAATGGACGTCCACACACCCGGAAAAATCATCTTTTCGGGCCACAGCTTCGGCGCAGCAACAGTAACCCAATTCATAAAATCCACCTTCTACACCCCCGATTCCACCACACCCTCAACATACACACCCCTCTTCTCACCCTCCTCACGCTCCCCCATCACCACTCAAATTACCGCTCACACACCCATAATCCTCCTCGATGTCTGGAATCTCCCTCTCCGCGGCGATGCCACCCGCTGGCTCTGGAACAAGCCCTTCCCCTGCTACGCTCCCGGCGGACCAGGCGGATCAGCCCTCCTAGCAATCGAATCCCAAGCCTTCTACAAATGGCGCATCCATCTAAAAATCACCAAACGCCTCCTCTCCCGCGACCCCTCAAGTCTGCAACCCCTCCCCGCCGAACCCGAATCCGCACAACCGCATTTCTATTACGCCCATACCGCCGCGCATCTCTCGCAATCCGATTTCGGGATGTTGTTCCCTTGGGTTACGAAGAGATTCCTCGCCATCGAGGAACCGGAGCGGATCATGAGGCTCAATGTTAGGGCTATCACACAGTTGTTGCGGGATCGGGGCTTTGAGGTTGGAAAGACGTCACATGAGGATATGGAGATGGAGGATGCTTCTGCTCAACCCACAGATCACGATACGAAGATTTTTGAACGGGGAGCGGTTAGGGGATGGGAATTTGTGGATACGGATATTAAGGAGATGATGGATATTGATGAAGAGGAAGCGGAGAGGAGTGGTGATGTTGCGAAGATTTCTCAAAATGGAACTAATGGTACTGGTGCTAATGACACGGCGATTAAGGAGGTTCGGGAGACTGCGGATGGCATTGTGGTTTCCTAAAGGAAGCCATCTGGTGATGTGATTCTTCCATCTTCCACATTTTCCTCACTTTCCCCCAAAATCTCCCTGGAAAATCACACCCCCTAGCTCTTATCCTTTCTTTTCCTTATTTTGCTAGCGGGCGTCGGGGCGTTTACATAGACATTTCGGACGGATGTCATTATCCAGGTTTAGAAAGGGATGGGTACACGGATATCTTCAAGATATTCCTCGCGATATTGCAGGCAGACTCATATCAACGAAAGACATACAGATGCAAAGGAAGCATCAAAGATAGAAAAATGTTTGTACAATTTATAGATCTGTAGACTAGATGACTCAGATAAAACGATCAAGATCACTTTTCTGAATACACACTCTTGAGGAACAATTAAATCGTACAAGGTACTTCTTGGTTTTACTGCTATTCCCGGGTTACCCGAAAATAACTGACTTTCAAATCTACAGCTATTCGTAGGTCACCTACGAATAGCCCAGGTCTCCACTCTTTTGGACAACTGGTAGGTGACCTACCAATAGCAAAGAGTTGCTATTTTCAACTTTACACTTTGTCTTTTTTGAGGCTTTATCTGTGTTGTAAGTACGTAAGAGAATTTACGTTCATTACCCTGAAAAACTAGACTAACGAGAGCTAGATAGACTTTTGATATCCATCGCAAGCTAGTCTGTCTAATCAATTGAGATAAGTTTGGTTAATAGCATACATTTAATCTCAAGTCTTAGAATAGTTCTAGGCAAACAAATTAAACAACGGTGTTATGATGAAACTCTTCTTCAAACCAACGCACAACTCCACCCTCCCAAGTTGATTTTTAAACCTCACAACCTTAACCATCAAATCTATCAAATCCATCAAATCCATCCCAACAAATCCATCAAATCCATCCCAACATCTCCAATATCTCCAACTTTCTCCCGGACATTTTCACGCTTCTCTCTTCGCTTATTCGCCACTTCATCCGCTTCCAGCAACGCCTTCCACGCCTTGTACAACTCCCAAGAATAAATGCTCGGTTCCTCAAGTCGTTTAGCCGTTTCATAATATTCCTCAATCTCCCTTGCTATCAGAGCATGAATAGCTTTCCTTTCCGCCTCCCTACTCTTCTTCTTCTCTCTTTCTCTCTTCTCTTCTGATATTGGTACGCAAACCTGCAGGACTCCGTTCCTTCTTTCAACCTCCAGGCTCTGGAAGTACCGCGTCTGGAATGCATCCATAGCCGCCAATAACTTGCTCTTCGATGTCTGGAAACGTGGTGGGAGGTTATCTTCCAAAATCCAATGGCGATCACTGGCGATAAATCTAGCAAGTGGATGATGATTATCTGTTGCTAGCGCTTCAGCGAACCCCGACTTCATGAGTTGGTGTTTCCGCATCAGCGGGGAGCATTCTCGACATCGTTGCGAGGGTCCTAATCAGATTCGTAAGACCGGGGGGGGGTGGGGGGGGGGGGGGGGGGGGGGGGGGGGGTTACCAGCTTAGATATAGTAGGGTCCGTTTTTAAATTCTCGCGGTACATTTTGAATATCCGTTGTTTCCGTTTGGAGAGCTGCTTCGATATCATCGACTGAATGTTCCAGGAAGAATTCCTTCGTAAGGCGGTCATTTCTCTGTGCTTCGTTTCTGATGATGGTTTCCTTCTTTCCCTCTAGTTTTACACCATCCAGCAGCGTCTTCACACTCCCCCTCAAAACTTGGACATCCCCTTCATTAAACTCCCCATATCTCTCCAAAATCCCCCCCTTTCCATCCCATAACCATCCAGCCCAATTTAACCATTACCTCTTTGTATCTATCTTCCCTCTTCAGATTTTGCAACAGATGTTCTGCAGCATCTCATGGATAAGAAATCGTGTTTCGGAAGATAGAACCCTGGGTTTTTAAATCCCGTCATTCTTGTGAACTCTCTTCTCTCGACTTTGGTGTCATCTCGTATCTGTAGTGCTTCATCCGATGCAGTTTCATTGGTTGGGTTGGGATGGTAGGAGTATCGAGGTTCGAGGCTGGGACGTCTGGTGAATGTGTCTTAGTTTTTCTTTCGTGTCGGGGCAGTGAAAGATTTTTGCACGTAGTTGTAGGATTGATGGGGTGATAGAGTAAGAGACCTGGTCACATCTGTACTCAAAGATATTGTCCGAGAGGATTTGGAAGAATCGCTAACTCGGTTCCTTGATTCTCCCAAGTCTTCTTGGATAAGAAGTTTATTTGTATGAGAACGTTCGCAAAATTTGCTGATGAAGGACTCAGAGACTGAAGAATGACAAAGCTCTAGCTATCAGGTAGTGCGTATCAAACTCCCCTCTTAGCTTGGGACTAAATAGATAAACCGTCATTAACTAATGTGGGTGAGACTAGATGTGTCTAACTAGTTTTCACGAAACATAAGTACAAGTAAACTTTTCCAAAGATTGGAAATAACACAGAAGCTAGAATTTTGTAATCAAAGATATAAGAACAGTACCCAGGCCATTACTTGTGACCTCAGAAAGGTTGAGTGGAATGAAGTGAGAGCTAAATCTCAACTCAATTGAACCCAACCCTGTCTCTAAGTCACCGATTAAATCAACAATATCTTCAGTTGATGGTGCTGGGAATATCTCGACAACATGGAAGAATAAGAGAGAAGGTCGCAGCAAAAAGATACCCAATATTTCCAGTTTGAACCCGTTATACCAGCGATACAACCCACAACCCCAAGCAATTAATCGCATTTCCCATCACGTTAGTTCATAAAGTAAAGAAAACCCCTCGCCACGATGTAACAATCCAACACCTAATAATCATACTATTTCAAATCTCAAATCTCCATGCTGTCATGGTGGATATCCAACATTACTCAATCTAGCGCTGAGTGAGAATTGACAGCTTTTTCTCCACATCGCCACAAAAACTGGACGGGAAAACGGTAGAAAACACCGAGAACTACATACTCCTCATACGATGCGACCAGCAGCAGAATATTGGAGTAGATTGAGTAATGGTGGGTAGTGAGTTTTCAGAAATCACACCACACACCGACTTCCTGCAGCCCTTTCCAGACATCCTATTCCGTACAACCACAACCACCAAGAAAATGTTTACTAACAGTACTTGTACTTGTACAGTGAGATAAAAAACCATAGCTTGTACCACTAGATACCGAGATAGCCAAAAAGGTGCACCTCCTCCGGAAACAAACCTAGAGAAAGCCGAAAAGATATACAAACTCCGTGTGGAGAAACCCAAAAGAGAGACGTGATCCGTTCTTCCTTATCACGGTTCCAAAAGTGTATACATCTCCGTACCTTTTCCCCCATGGTGGCCCCAAATGGAATGTTCCCCGCACCAAGATGCTCCCCAGAAAACCTCCGCGACACAAAAAGCATACCACGGAACACAACCTCAAGACAAACAAAAAGGAAGTTTACAACCGGCTCCCCTCACCCTCTCTCCCCGTCTGCGGCGTAACAGAGATAAGTGGGGAAGGGAGAATCTCACACGTGGAGACACGATGATTGGGGCGTTACTCTCCTTCCCACGGAATCGGTCCGCAGCCTCGTCAAGAAGAAAGATAATTCAGGTGACGCAAAAATAAGGGTTCTTCCTTCCTCGCGTGGAGGAGAGAGAGTTCAGGTACGAGAAGAAGTTATGTAAAATGTTCCATGGCATGATTGAATTGGAAATGCGAGAGAATCGGTTGAGGGAGGGAGAGAAGGAAAGCATGGACAGAGAGAGATGCGGGGACCCCATCCACAGTGACGTACTCAAAAATGCAATTTTCGAAAACCCATCACTTCGTCATCCCCAATTGCGACCAGATACAGGAGGCGAAAGATGGAAAAGGCGGCTGTTGAAATGATGAAACTTATGATTCTTTGGTACCGAAGAACGAGCGCTTTTCATCGCAGGCATTCGCGTTTATAAAACTTTGGTACCGAGCACGTTGGGATGTTGGGGAGGGGAAAACTTGGAAGGAGGCTGGTAAACCGGTATAGTACCAGGGAAAATTGTAATAGAAGCGTGATGATATTGCAGTTGTGAGCGGCACGGTATTTTGGCGATAAGTCTTTGGGATATTTGGGATATTTGGGATATTTGGGAAGGTGCCTTTTGAATTCATATACCGGTAGAATGTGGAGGCTTGATAGATTAGATTGTTGAAAGTATCGCTCGGTAGCTTGACACGAGCTCGTCCAGAAGCGCTAATCCGCCATTCGGTACGGCCGAGCTACGAGGGGAGCTAAGATATGTGCGACGTGAGATGGGCGAACTCTTGTCAGGGAAGATAGCTCGAACCACGACAGGAGTCAAGAGTGGGATAGATGTGAGAGAGATATGAACGCGTTTGTGCTACGACGGGGAAGATGGATGTTACTCTACTTGCTGGGTTGTAGCACGCGAGGGACTCTTGTGACTGTGTTGTTGAACCCCTCCACCGGGTACCTAGGTACCTTGGTACATAGATATCGGGTATTCAGATTTGTATGACCTGTGTGACGGTCAAGAAGGCGTCTGGTTTGGTTATTTATCGGTGACGATGTGGATAAATTGAAGAGAGAAATGACCAACAGCAATCGAGTTGTATGCAACAAACCTTCCCACATGAGAAGGTATCTAGTGGACCTATACGCTCCGTATCATCCATTTGGAGACTCTACTTGGCGACATTCTCAAACATGTTCTCCCCACCTCCCGTCAGCTGAGGGCGGACCATATAGTTATATAGCTCTCCCCGGAGAATAACAGAAGAATCACAGAAGAATCACAGAAGAATCAAGCGAGTTCATGCTACCAGGATCCCCCGTTGTGACGTCTGCTGGCAGTTTGTTGAAGCGGTGACCGTGATGCTGCCGAAACCTGGAGAAGGAAGGGAATTGTTTGACAGAGATTGAAAAGGACGGAATCTTGGAAACTTGGCCTTCCGGAAAGATTTTAAAATGAAAACATGACCCCTCATCCATCAAGCTGCAACTGAAAGACATTCGAGCCCCTCTTTTTCCTTTTTAATCCTCCGACTGATTCTTGCGGGAGATTGTGTTGCAATTATTTCGAGACAACACCACGGCTATCTCCATCTCGAATATTGATTTTAGACTTCTCCGAATCTCCAGGCACGACAGCAAGCACGGCACAATCGCCATCGTTGGCTTCCACGCCAGTCTGTGCCCCGACCGCCCCGACCGCCCCGACCGCCACGACCGCCACCAAAGTCCCATCATCGAGCAGCATCGCAACACGTTCCAACCCTTCACCCACACGCTGGGACAGATTCGCGAAAAAGGCGAGCTGAAGCTGACGCCTTGGCGAGAGTTGAAGCTCTTCACAACTCTACCGTGCTCGAGTCGGAAGAGGGGCAGAGCGCCACCATCAGCAAGCACACTTAGGGACACTTAGGGTTACACTAAGCTGCAGAGGGAAGAAACATCTGATTGTGATTACAATTGAAGAGGTGGAGGCACTGCGCTGCACTGCAATCTACGAAGTACAGTGCAATCTGCACATCAATTAGCAGAGACCGGGTCTCGGAGAGAGCGTGGGCAAGCTGAAGGAATTGTCTTGTGTGTTGTTGTTGTTGTCGCTGCTGCTGCTGCCGCTGCTGCTGCTGCTGAAGGCGCTGTCAGGTTACAGGCGACAGGTGAGACCCCTCTTTCTTGTTGATTTTCTCTCTCCAGCGCTTTGCAGAGAGCCCTGCAGATGCCATGTACAGAAGTCACGGCTATCACGCCACCCGAAAAGCCGGAAAGACTTCTGGCCAAGTGCCACCCCCAAAGCACTCCGCGAGCGAGCAAAAACGTCCCTCATCCAAGTGGCCTGGACATCCTTGGTTGACTCGGATTTACGGATGGCAGGAGATCAGTCAAAAAAAGGATATCCTCTCATCTGCCAAATCTGGAATAGGAGAAGCAAAAACAAGATAGAGACTGGACTTTGGCGCGTGTAGCTTAAGCCTGGTCCTTGTCTCGATTGGAGTGGGCGCAGCTGCAGCTGGATGCCTTTCTCGCACTCCTCGGCGGCTCTTTGTCTCGATGCAGGTGTTGCGCTGACACCCATGCTCATCCATGTTCCTCGTTCGCGAATACTGGTCGCTGATTTGAAGATTGTCGTCGCTGCCATAGCTCCCCTCACCTCACTTGCACTTCTCGCTCATCAACAAACACGCTTCCGCATCCATCCACCATCCAGCATCCACCATCTGCACGGCATCTGCATACTACCACCTCCTCCCCTTCCCTACGCTTCCTGCTCCTCCCCTTCCCTTGGCCGCCCTCCTTCTCTCTCCGGCCTACATCTAAAACTTCATTCATTCCCAATCCTCTTCCTCCATCCTACACCCTCAATCGAAATCTTCTCCAACGATCCTCGCCCTCCCCCCCCCTCCCCTCCCCTCACCTCACTTCACCTCCCCTTCCCTCCCTTCCCTCCCCTCCCGACCCGAAAACGATCTGCTTCACAAAAATAATCCGAGCCCCTCCAGGTGCTAAAAACCAAGATTCCGATCATCCCCACCTGTAACCCACCAATTCCCACCAAACTGGCCTCCACTCTCGCGACGATACCTACATAATTCTCCACTACAAATGACCTGCACATTGCTTACGACATATCCTCTTCAGCTCGCGCTTCTCCCTCCATTTCCCTCTCACTCAGCCCGACTTGCCACGGAGCCATTGTGGTCGCCCAAAACTCAATTCAATTCCGTTATTTAGGACGTTCCACCATCGCGGTTCGGCAAACCTTGTGCAAGACATCAACGTCAACCTAGTGGGTGGAATTGGGCTCTTGGGAACGGTCAAACTGCGGCCTCCAAACTTCGCCAGCGCGCACCAAAAAAAAACGATCTAGTGTAGCAGTGCCTCGCGACAATCACCATTATTCACGGCGCTTCGTCATTGAATCAAATACCTCATCTCCACTTGGTTGACTCGGCCCGTCTCATAAATACTTCATCATGATGGCCGACCTCCCTCGACGGAAACCCATGCCACCCGGGTATCAAGCATCTCCTCTTCAACATCCCAACATGTACGGACACAGTCGCACGAGAACCACCTCGTCCAACGTCTTTCCTACGAATCCTCACCCACAACAGCCTCAACAACTCTACCCAAACCATATGCAGGTCCACGCCTACACCTCCCGGCGAACTCCCTCCACGAACACATTTTCTACCACCGCCAGCAGTGGCAATGGGCCTGTGCCTAATCGACAGGCTTCACAGGACCTCCAACGGTCGACTTCCTCGAGGTCTGGCTCTTCTCCACAACCAAGCAGTTATGTGGCCCTGATGCGAAAACAAAAGGCGACTGTGTGGTGCGATCGAGCTCAGCAGGAAAATCCACAAGTGCTTGCCGCCCAACGTCATGCCAAGATGAGGGCCTCGAAAGAAGTTAGTGGAGCACAACCACAACGGTTATCCTCCGCCAGCGGTTCTGGGAGCCTCGCTGGTAGCAATCGAGTCACAGCAAAAATTCGCCATCACGGGAAGGCTGGGTTGGTTGGGTATAGTCCTGGGGATCTTGTTGGTGGTGTGGGAGGAGTGCCCATGCGTCTTAGTGCTAGTGAGGTGGAAGGGGGAGATAGCGATGATGATGGGGATAGCACGAATCAAGGCGGCCAATATCACCAACGATCGGGCAGTGGGAGGAGTAGCGTTGGCAGCGGGCGAAGTGGACGAAGGGGTCTTACATACCGAGTATCCGGCGCCAGTTCTACAACTGGGAAATGGAGTTCTGGGAATACACCACCCGGGGAACGGGAAAGACAAGGCTCAATTGGCACACTTACGGACGTCAACGAGACCCCAATGCCGGGTCCACACCAACAACGCTCTCACGATTATTTCAGCGGAAACAACGGTGGTGATGGCACAAGGAGTGTGGGAAGTGGCAGCAGTGGCGAGCGAAACGATAGTGTGGCCGAATTGAGTGGCCCCGATGCGGCTCGATTGGCCAGCAACAGTCTCCTCAAATCCACAGTCACACGAGAAAAGAGCGTACGAAACCCAGATGAGCTACGAAGACGAGGCAGTGTCGACGAGCGAACGATGACGATGAGTGCTGGCCGATTATACATTGCAAACCCAGACGCGGATAGTGATTAAAGGAAGAAGAAGAAGAAGAAGAAGAAGAAGAGCGTGTCAGAAAAAAAAAGGGGAACTTTGGGAGTGGAGGATATACCCCGTGGGAAGGAAAGTTTTAATTGAAAGGGGACGGATTATAAAGTGTTTCTGTCATCATTCATCATGCATTTTCAACGGCGTTTTTTCCAAAGGGTCTGGATATCGGGGAGTTTCTTTTTTACATATAACCCATTCGTGGTGTTTCTGTCTGGGTCTTTTTTGGGCTGGCTCCGAGGTCGAGAACTCGATTGTGTATACTCCCTTTTTTCGGTCTTTTTTCAGTTTGGCATCAGAGCGTAGGCCAAAGGTTGTTGATAGCGAGGCGTCCTAGAGATGATCGTGTTCGTTCGTTTTTGTGGTCTGTTTTTGCAGCGGCATTTGCATGGTTTGAGTGGGAGTGAGAGATAGTTGTACATGAGATAGTTTCATGGTACAAAGCTTGGAGATAATAATGGGAGATGAGATGAGTTGCAGCATCAGCAGTTTTTGACCTGATTGAATGATTGTGATGATGAAGTGAGGTGTGAAGAGGGGGTAATTGAAAATTGAGAGAGTGATGATAACAAAAAGTGAGAGAAGAGTGTGAAATTCCCCCAAGAAGGGGCTAATAAAACTGCAAGGCAATTTTTCTGTTCAGACTTTTATTTGATGGTTCACCTACTTGATGTCGGGGGAAGAGATAGTGTAAATGGGTCAACCGCAACGCTTTGCGCAAGGGAGAAAGAAGGCGTAGGCTAGATGACTCCAATTTTAGTGAGTAAGACAATAGCAAAGAAATTCCAAGCACAATACCAAGCATCGCCTGCCGCTTTAACCCAATTTTCCTCAACACCTAAAGCGGCACGTGCCTAAAACGCGAACCTCAAACCACTTTAGAGAAGTCGCGTCCAACATCTCGACCTTTCCTTGACGAACCACCACGACCTTTCTCAACATCCTTGAATCTCGACAACACAACACCAATGGTTCCTCGGATGCTTTGAACCTCATCTTTCTAACGATATCTACTTCTTTCTTTTCTTTCAGGATAGTTTCTTCTCCTGCATCTTCGTCGGAGGTGCGAGACAAGAAGACGCAGAACGCGTCACTACGGAAGACACCCTCAAATATGGCTTCCACCCAACCCGCTCCGCAACCTCAAAAGAGGGATCACGATACTTTTGAAGGTAAAATCTACTTCAAAGCCCCACCTTTCCTTTTCCAGATACTTACAAACTACGCTAGGCATCGAATCCAAAGACTCCTCCGACCAACCAAATTCACTTCACCCACACCCCCAAGCGACAATGAGAGAAGACTCGTCGGACTTAAGTGACGTGGGACCCAATACACCTTCCGACATTGCCAACTCGCCTGTGGTTGGTGCTATTGCCGGACCTTCGAATACTGCTAGTCCGCCTGCTTTCACTGCTTTGAATGGAAATCCGCCGCCTCCCGCGAAAAAGGCAAAATTGACATTTGCTGAGAAGGAGGAGATGAAGTTGTTGAAGGAGGCCGAGAAGGCTAAGGAAAAGGCTGAGAAGGCACAAAAGGAAAAGGCAAATGCTGAAGAGAGAGCCCGGAAGGCTGCTGAGAAGGAGGCGGAGCGAAAAGTAAAGGAGGCAGAGAAGGAGGAGAAGCGTGCTGCTACGGCAGAAAAGAAACGCAAGCGCGAGGAGGAAAAGAAAAAGAAGGAAGACGAAAAGACGAAGCTCGAGGAGGAGAAGTTGAAGAAGGAACGTTCACAAAAGAAGCTCAGCAATTTCTTCGCTGTGCCTGGTACACCTAGCGGTCGACGGGGAAGCATGGATAGTGGAGGGCGTACTTCGATGAGTCCTGCTCCACAAACGTCAAACCCGAGTCTCCTCGCCGAAGGCACGAGTCCTGCTGCAACAACTCCTCGAAAAATAGTCCTGTCACATTACGAGAAGACATTCCCTGAATTTTTTATTCAAACCGGTGTCAGAGTTGCCAAGGTCAATCGATTCGAGAAAGACGAGGAGGGAATCATATCAACACAAAACGCTATCGATAGCCACATGTCCGGAGATAGAAGCCCAGGAAGAGCCCGACCTTTCGATGCCACCTCTCTCTTTCATCTACCCGGGAGCAATATTCGACGTGGAAAATATCCTGTGCCCGTCCGGGACATCATGACCGAGTTTTCTGGAGCTTCCTCACGAGTTATTGACTTGACGACCGATTCTCAAAATTCACAAATCAAGAGAATGCGAGAGTTATTACGAAAGGTTCCAGTCAAGATCATCATGCATGCAGAAGACGTCAGACCTCCATATCGCGGTACATATACGAGTCGGCCAGTTCATGGTATGGCAAAGTTGGCTAGAAATCCTTGGGCAAAGGAGTTGCCAGATAAGAATTACGATTATGACAGTGAAGCAGAATGGATTGAGGATGAAGACGCAGAGGATTGCATGAGTGACGGAGAGGAGGAGGAAGATATCGAGGATGGAGAGGATATGGAGGGTTTCCTGGATGATGAGAATGATGAATTGGCGAATGGAAGACGAACGGCCACCCACGGAAACAACGATTTGGAGCCCATTTCTACCGGTCTTTGCTGGGAGGATAAGCACAAGAGAAGTACCAATGTGAAGATGATGCCATATCGAATGGAGATCATTCTCGGTAAGTTTTGGTGATCCCCCTTTTCTACAGAACTTCACTAAAACATCCCAGATTCAAAACTCAAATCCATCGACCCATTCTCCACCTCCTACTGGCCCTCCACAATCCCTACAGCTATGGATCCTCCCCGCGCACCATTGACAACCAAGAAAGCCACCAACGTCAACAACATCCTCCCTCAGGCTTCCTCATCGAACAAATCTATCAAGACACTTAGTCTCAATCCACCAAAGAGCACCAAGGAGGCTAAAGACAGCAAACCCAAGAAACTCCTTGAAGCTAGAGATATCCCGGAATTTCTCGAGGCGGTTCAGGGTTCGAATCTCTCGAAGGTGGGACTCATTGAGGTTCTTAAGAAGCAGTTTCCTGGACGACCGGCGGCGGCGGTTAAGGGGACGCTGGAGACGATGTGTAAGAGGGTTGGGGGTAAGGAGGCGGATAAGAGGTGGGTTGTTGTTGAGGATGCGGGCATGGGCAGGATGTGATTCCGACCCTCATGAACATGGACATGATGGATGGGATGGTAAAGTTCGAGTTTGATGAATGAGTGGAGGGTTGTGCAAAATTTTGTAGTTTTTGGAGCGGGCGTTTTTTGAGAGGGTGGGAGGACATTTTGTTGTTTTTTGCTTTTTCGCTTTTTACTTTTGCAGCAATCATGGTAATTATTGAATGGCTAGAGCCTAGGGTTTCGCGAAAAAATCTGGAGTTTGGATGGATGGATGGACGGGACGCAATTCATTGGGTATAGGGAGCGAGCGGCAGAGAAAGAAGACCCTAACAGAAAATATTGAAGGTTTTTTTCTCGATGTGCGTTGCTTTTTGATGCTTCCCTTCTCCTGGCGATGCAGAGAGAATACAGATTATATGTTTTTGTTGATACTTGGAGGGACCTCATATGGTATGAGCACATTTCTTGATGTTGATATGGAATGGATGGTATGGGTAGAGAAAAAAACTAGTGGGTGGGGGAAGAGCTTGTTAATTTTAAATGGATGAAATTTGATGAATCAAGATATGTTCTTGATGCTGTGAGTTTGTTCTGTGATAATGACGTCCTGGTGTTATTTTTGGGGCCCTGGATTTTATGAGGTGATTAGAAGTATCGTGCAAAGGTAATGTGTAGTTTGGTTTTACTGGTATTCCCGGGTGATATTTCTTCTTCTTTTTCCCCCCCTCAAACTCCCGCTTTGCTATTCATGGATTATCCTGGGCTCTAAGTCCGCGGTTTTTATGGTGTGTGTGGTATGGTGAGTATTACTAGCTAGCTGTATATATTTTCTCGTTTTTCATTTCAATGAGAATGGGAAAGTAGGATGTGAAAGTAGCAGGGGGCCTGTTTTTTTTGTTTTTTGTATAGTATGTTTAGGATGTTGGAATACGTTGTTGGGAGTATAGGGGTGTAGATAGGGAATATGAAGGTCTTTTTTTTATATATATGTTTAGTAAGAGAAAAGAGGAAGAGGTAAGTAGCTAGCGTTTTGGGTTTCCTAGCCGAGTTGGGACTTCTATGCTTCCTAAATGCTTCTATTCGTGCCATTTCTTACTTTTTCGCCTATTCTGTCTTGGTATATCCTCTGTGTTTTAGCCTTTCTAGTAACTCCTCTTCTCTTCTAACATTTAATAAGTTTATTTCTTCTAATTCTATATAGCTCTATTAGCCTCTCCTAGAGACCTCTCCGACCCGATCCCGCTGTAACGAAACTCAAACAAACTAAACAAAGGTGACTAAGTCTCGAAGGTTGGTATGCGGTATGAAGGTAAAATGCGCTGGGTTGTTCACTTGGAAGTGAGCTCGTTACTTGTATCAACGATGTCAAACAAGATGACAAGATTGATAAACTAAGCTGAGCACGAAGCTCCTATCTACAGCAGAAGTGCTAGTCTTATATAGAACCTTCGTTCTCCCTGGATCCTACGCCTGAAAGCTCTCAAGGAAATCCCTGTATCGCCTATCTACCCTAGTGTCACGAATCACGTGTTAGCATGTGATGAGTAAGTCCAGGCGGTGCCCTGACAGGACAAGATACTATTGAGTAGTTATAGGCAATAAGGATTGGCTAGAGTAGCTAGCTAATCCAAGGATTTCCTTTGTTCATGATCACGTGATAGACCTCGATGGATCCAAAGGGGATCCAAAGGGATCTAGGGATCCAGATGGATCCAAGAGAATGAAGGTTCTATATATGACTAGCACGTCTGCTATTAGATAGGAGCTTCATGCTTAACTTAATTTATTAATTTAATTATCTTGTTTGACTTCTTTGATACAAATAACAAGTTTACTTCTAAGTAAATAACCTAGCGCTCTTTTACCCTCTTCTACATACCAACCAACGAGACTTAGTCACTTTTGTTAGACCTGTAAGGTAGTATTGTTATACTTTAAGTATCTGCTTTGAGAGTAAATCTGTGAGGTGGATGGTAGGCAATAAGTCAAATTTGTTACGGAGTTGGAGGAACTGGGTGCAGATCACGTGTAGCACAGCACGTGCGTGCTGCAGGACTCCTGTATTTAAGTTTCCGTTCCTCTGGAACTCTCTTCTTTCCTCACTTTGTTGTTCGCTCAATATAGCAGTGTTCGGTTTCACTCAGTATTCATCACAGCAAGCAGTGGTTCACTCCACACGTTCACATTACAACAAAGTCACCTCTTCGCCTGGGAAGGCCTGTTATAATATCCCACTTTGTTTTATTTGTTTTCGGCTGACAATACTCGACTCGACGACTTGATTCCGACTCGACATCATCATCAGTATTACTACGTCATATAACACGTCATACATCACTGAACGTAACTACGCGTCATATGTCCCTGAACGATGGCGTCACCAAACCCCTCGAATGCTCGCGGCAGAGGCAGAGGCAGAGGCAGAGCCTCCCCTTCTCACACGCCCTCACAAACCGCTGGAGCCACAATCGTCGTCCAGCAGATGGACGACGAATCTCTTCTTCTTGAGGAGCAATTCCAAGAG
This sequence comes from Hymenoscyphus fructigenus, assembly GCA_001414455.1. NCBI lineage: Eukaryota > Fungi > Ascomycota > Leotiomycetes > Helotiales > Helotiaceae > Hymenoscyphus > Hymenoscyphus fructigenus. Next base: position 46,207 of record LKUV01000084.1, on the reverse strand, counting down.
CGCCAGAGAGCTGGAAGCTCCCCTCTTACACCAGTTCCGATTACTCCTACTCAGTACGACCAGATTATGGCAAGACTTGAGTTACTCAGTCAGGAGAATGCTCAGCTACACACCGCTCTCCAGACAGACATGCAACGCAACCTCCCCAAATGACCCTATTCCCACTATCGAAAAGGGCAAAACCACTGCCCGACACATGCGTCAGCCAATCTCCCCTGGAATGTCTCAGCATGCCTCCCTAGGCCCGAACTGTCGACCACCTCCCACATCTACCAGTAGAAATGCCAAGCTCAGTGCCAAGGTCAAGGATGTGCCTCAGTTAGACGATGGTGTTAACCCCTCGCTAGTTCAGTGGCAGGTCTTGCTCAAGAGCAAGCTCACAGCAAATGCAGACCACTTCGCTAGCGAACTAGACAAGAAGACACACGTCTTTGCTTGCACTACTGGCAAGGCAGCAGAAGACGAACCTGAGGACACCTTTTTAGACTAGGAATCCATGGTTGAGTACCTCGTTGCTAGCCTCCGGAACCCTCACGAAAAAGCTGACGCGAGACATGCCTACAAAGAGCTCTAAATAGAGTCAGACGAGTCTTTCCTGGACTTCAAGCTCAAGTTTCTACAACACGCTACGCGAGGCAAAATTGCTAAGTCAGAATAGAAAGACAACCTGTACAACAAGCTTACAGAGCCCCTCTAGAATGAAATACACATTGAAGTCTAAAAGACTGAAAATTTCAATGAGTGTGCTAACCTCACTTCTAGAACTGACACAAGGCTCAAGCGAGACAGAGCCAGAACCCAGGCCACAGTTAAAGCCAAGACTCGTGCAAAGCTTAGACGCTCTACTGTCCCTCCCTTGCCTCCGACGTTGCCGCAAGCCAGGAATAATACAGCATCTCCCTTGCCTCGCTACTCCACCCCCTTGCCCACGAAGCAAATTGCTAAACAACACAAGACCACTACTCCAGCTCCTGCTGCTTTCATATGTTACAACTATGGAAAACTAGGCTACATCTGACCTGAATGCCCACATCCTAAGCAAGACACAGACTTGAATGAGATTGTGGAACAAGAGAGTAAAAGTAAAGTAGAAGAAGACAGGTTGTCAGGAAATGGAAGCGCCTAAGAGAAGACTCCTTCTTAGGCGAGTTAGTTGATCTAGCTAAGCTGGATCTACAGTGTTTGATGGGTGGAAAGCATATGACTGTTTCATGTAACTTATCAATGAATGAATCTACACTTTCTTTACAATCACTTATCGACTCTAGAGCAAATGGGTTTGCTTTTATTGACTAAACTACTACAGTAGACTAGGCTAAGTTCTTAGGGATTAAAGCTCAACGACTGCCACAACCTATCCCTGTCTTGGGATACAATGAACAAAGGGGAGCAAGCATCTCTCACGTCCTTTGCCTACATCTTACAATTAATGGACGATGTGAGGGTTGGAACCCATGATAGAGGCTCGGGCCATGCCCTCGCTAAGCACTGACAGTCTCGCTAAGCATTGACCAAAGTCCCTGCTCAGCACTGGCCATTACCCCCACTGCCAAGCAGTTTCTTGGAATATTCCAGAAGCTCTTCCTCTCGATATATATAGAGGAAGAGCTCGCATACTTTGGTACAGGGCACAATTATTTGATGTGGGGCGTCTGTGCATCTTGGAATGCAAGTTAATGCTGCTTTAAGCAAACTGCTAGTATTTTGTATGACCACCGTCTGCTAAAATCACTTCTATACACCTATCTCCCATTTCTCTAATAAGAGCTTGAATTGTAGCGTGTGTAATTGACTCCCACGCCTCCTGTATAACTGCCCTTAGTTTTTTGTACGACCTATGAACTTCAGGGTAGTTCTTTTGAATATACTCCTTCATCTCATGCCAAATTGTCTCAATTGGGTTCAGGTTAGGAGAGTTGGCTGGCCAGACAATAGGACTAACTCCAATTGCGTTAAATACTGCCTTTGCAAAAGCTGAAGAATGTCCTTTAGCGTTGTCTTGCTGAAAGAGAAGCTCTAGGTGTTCTTGCAAAGCTTCTAGGACTAAAGGTATAATAATACTACAATACAACCCTTTATTTATTGTCTCCTAATCCTTCTCCCAGAATAACCCTTTATGTCGACTGTATTTTCCAGATACACAACCCTAAAACATCTACCCTATTTTGCGTTGATATCGAGGTTCAATACAATTAGGGTAATAAAGCTCGCTCTCACCAATACGTCTTGTAACTCAAGGTCGTGTATGTCTTCTAGGCTTAACCTAAGTCTCGTCGCTCCAAAGAACTGAATCCCATTGCTCGTCAGTCCAGAATATATACTCCCAAGCCCAAGCCAGTCAGTCTGCCTTGTGCTGTTCAGTCAAAGGAGGTTTAGCTCTCGCAGAGCATCGTACATAACCCTCTTTCTTGAATGCAGACTAAATCGCTTTTATCCCACAGTCCCAACCAAGTAGTGCTGGTATTTCTGGCCATGCTACCCGATAGTTCTCCTTTGACGCCGTAACCCACGAAATCAAATGCTTTCGCTGTGGAGTATTTAAAAGAAGCTTACGGCCAGCTCTCTTCTTCTGAGGTGTAAGGCAGTTTGCGAGAGCGTATTGAACTTGGCCAAGAGAGAGGTTTAATTGAAGTGCAATTTGGGCTTGCGTAAACTGAGCGTCAAAGTAAAGGGTCTGTATTTGAAGCCTATCATCGCGAGTAAGATCAGGCCTCTTAGTCTTAGGCATAGGAACATTATACATTACTGAATCCATGTGAGAGGCCAGACCTCGAACAACTCAAAGGTGTGGTTTCAAATATTCAATTAAGAAGTGCATGAAGACTACATACATGCGAGCTCTTCCTCTATATAGAGAGAGGAAGAGCTTCTGGAATGTTCCAAGAAACTGCTTGGCAGTGGGGTAATGGCCAGTGCTGAGCAGGGACTTTGGTCAGTGCTTAGCGAGGGCATGGCCCGAGCCTTTATCATGGGTTCCAACCCTCACAATCCATGATTGTAAGAGTGATTGTAGAACAATTGTTAGTGTAAAGCAGCGTCCGAAACATTAAATAATTATTGGTTGATGTACTAGAACCTTCCACCGTGCACAGACGCCCCACATCAAATAATTGTGCCCTGTACCAAAGTATATGTAGTCTTCATGCACTGCTTAATTGAATATTTGAAACCACACCTTTGAGTTGTTCGAGGTCTGGCCTCTCACAATCTAGGCTTGCAAGAGGCAGCCAGAATGCTAATTCACTTACTCTAACCCACTAAATAACGTTACTAGCTTAATCAATAGTATCAAAACTGTGATTACAACATATAAGAAAATCTATAGCACTACACCTTCGAACCCAGAGATATATGTCGTAGATCAACTTTCCAACGCCTATATGTAACGAAACCTACTATCGTACCGAAGTAACAAAGGTGACTAAGTCTCGAAGGGTTGGTCGCAGGAAGAGGTTCAGATGCGCTAGGTGTTTACTCAAAGGTAAACTCGTTACTTGAACTCAAGAAGTCAAAACAAGATGTATTGATAACTAAAGTAAGTTGAGCATGAAGCTCCTATCTAATGGCAGACGTGCCAGTCATATATAGAACCTTCATTTCCACGGAGTCGACAAAGTCGACAGTCGCTCCGTCACGTGATCGTAACCAAAGGAAATCCTTGGATCGGCTAGCTACTCTAGCCAATTGTCACGAATCACGTGTCAGCACGTGATAAGTAAAGTCCAGACGGCGCTCTGACAGGACAAGATACTATTGAGTAGATATAGTTATAGGGATTAGCTAGAGTAGCTAGCCGATCCAAGGATTTCTTTCAGTTGCGGTCACGTGATAATTTACATTGACTACATCGACAGGCGATGCTAGCGATAGGAGTCGACAACATTGACAGGCAATGTTGGCGATCTATGAGAATGAAGGATCTATATATGACTAGCACGTCTGCTATTAGATAGGAGCTTTATGCTCAACTTCTTTACTTTAGTTTACAATATATATTGTTTTGTCTTCTTGAGTTTAAGTAATGAGTTTACCTTTAAGTAAACACCTGGTGTATCTGAACCTCTTCCTATATCCTAACCTTCAAGACTTAGTTACCTTTGTTACTGTTGCTACAACCTTATTGGGTCGGTTGTGTTATATACGTGACTATTCTGCGTCTATAGATGTTTGCTTTTGGGCCTCAATTCTCTCTCTTTTAGCAACAACAATAAATCAATAAAACCTCTTTACAAGACGTACGATATACGATAGTTATCACAAACTAAGTCGTACTAACACTGATTAGTGAGCGCGCACAGATCAGATCACTGCTTTAGAGTCTATAGCTTCGGTTGTAGGCTTGCAAACGCAGCGGTACGTTGATACCCACTTGAGAGTACTATTTCGCAGTAGACTGTGGAATAACTACTACCTCGACTGAGATCCTGTAGTTGGGCTATTGGAATCGAGAAGGCAGAAGAATTGTAACAGGTTGTACCTTCTGTAGACAAACAGAGGCTACTTAACTAGCTCTACCGCGAACCTCTCCCTAAACCTTCGAACCTTCGAACCTTACGAACCTTCTACTCCTTTAAATACCTCCTTCTATACCTACGAACCTCCTACCCCTTAAATACCTCTTTTCGAACTTTTAAACTTCTGAACTTTTCGAAAACCTGTAAAAACCTCTACCTTTTACAAAGCAAGACAATATAGTAGACACAGGAGATAGGTTCTCTTTAGGACAGGAGCATAGACTAGAGTCTTTTGACTATCAAGCTTTTGTCAAGGACTGTACTAAGAAATATACAAACGGGAAAGATAATAATAATATTTTGTAGATAGACTTCTAAGAAGACTTCAAGGACTAGACAAAAGAGTACTTTGAGAATGTTAACTACAAAGTTAACAGTATGTTATATAAGGTGTTACGTCTACATAGAGTTTAGGTAAACAACGACAGCAAGAATGAACTAGTGGCTACTTCTCTTTTCGATGTCTCTAAGAAGAAGGAAAGAACTCGCTAGACGAACAACTAAATAGTAGAGATTTAGGAAAGTAACAGAACTAATTCTATATATTTTTCTTGATGTATTAAACACATAAACAACCTAGACAACATTTCTAAAAGACACAACAGAACTAACTCTTAAAAACCTTAAAAACTCTCTCTAACTACTCTCTCTATACTCCTAGGATTAACACTAAACTTAGAATATAGACATGAACTAACAAACATAGCAAAGTTCTACAACAACGAAAAGAAGTACAGTAGTACTAGTAATAACTTCAGCTTTAAATTAATAATCTTCTTTGACATCTGTAATAGAGTTAACCTGCTAAGTACAGTATACACAAAAGCTCTACTAATTATGTTAAAAGGCTTAGCTTTAGACTACTACTACATGACTCTTATCAAATCTAGCCTAGACTTTAATAGTATATATAACAACATTAAAGACTACTTTAAAGACATAAGCTATAAATGCTAAGTTCTAATAGAATAGAATACTCTTATCTTTTGCACTGTTAAGATAAACTACTCTAACAAGCTAACCTCTTACTACTTCTAGATTATAGTTAATAAATTTCTAAAACTATACTACAGACTCACAGAAGACCTGAGCACAGATAACTTCCTCTACTAGAGAATTATCTAGGCTTGTAAAAGGCAGCCAGAATGCTAATTTACTTGCTCTAACCTACTAAACAATATTACTAGCTTGATTAATAGTGTTAAAACTATAATTATAATATATAAGAAAATCTATAGCACTATACCTTTAAACCCAGAGATATATGTTATAGATTAACTTTCCGACGCCTATATAATAGACTGTTAATATTAGTTAAATTATAGCAGAGAGTACCGAGGCAGAGGTAGATACAGAGGTAGATATAGTAGAAGAGAAGGCTATTAAGAAGGAAGAGAAAAATCAAAGGCTTGATGTTATATATATAAGAAAGAAGAATACTAGTTAATGAATTATATAGACGTAGAAGTTTGCTAGGCTAAAGAGAGATTTAAGAATTAGTATAATAACTACTTTAAAGGGAATTTTAGAGAAGCTTTTGAAAAATCATACTACTAATATATTACAGACTACGAAGGATCTGAAACTACTACTACTAATAAGATATTTTAATATATTACTAAGGAAGAAGAGAAAGAAAATAATTACTTTACTAAAGAACTTGACCTCTACATCTATATTACTTTAATTAGTATATTCTCTAATACAAACACAAAAGACATTGCTCTTAGCCTAGGTAATTCAGTATATCTATATATGTTTAGTAGATTAGACTCTAGTACTAGAGAACTAGAAACCTTAATAACCTCAAGGAGGTATTTGTTAGACAACTTCTTTAGTATTATAATTAACACAGGAGCTATATTGAAATCAATAGTAGGCTACAATTAATACCTTACATAGAACGTAATTGTTAAAACACTAATATCTAAGGCTACAGAGAGAGAAGTTAGTATTAAATTTAGTATCAGACAGGCTTTATTAATTAGATTAGTCAAAATTATCTTACTAATTAGTATAGCAGAATTTTATATTCTCTATACTAATACTCTATTCCTACTGTTGCTTGCTAACATAGACAGGCTTAATATCTACTTTAATAACCTTGAAAACGTACTAATTACTTCTTATAGAAAATTTCTAATTGTATAATACTTTAGTTACTCTTTCTTCTTATAGAATAAGTTACTATATAGCTTTTTGTAAGACTCTCCTAAATACCTAACAGAAACTAAGCTTTGTTAACTCTATAGATGCTTTAGACACTTGTTAGTAAACTGTCTACAGAAACTTTTACAATATACTAGATATAGTGTTAATTTAGAAATTTTGTAACACCTTAACAAATACTACTAATACTGTTAGAGGTATAGTAGATCTCTAGGTTACTTCTGCTTTATACTCTAAGATAATGTTGAATTTAATTATTATATATATATTAATATTATATATATTAAAGGCTAACCTTTACTCTATGTTATTAATAAAGCTACCTGCTTTTAGGCTGGCAGTTAGCTACACGATATTTTAGTATCCTATATATAGGAAAAGCTCTGTTAATACTAGATTAACACCTACCTTAGTTCCCTGGATTTAGTTATATATAACATAGAACGAAATTTCATTAGCAAGGAGTTTAGAGAACTCGTGAATTCTATAAATGTTTATATAAAAACTATTCTAGTTAAAGCTTATAACTCTATTAGCCTTGTAGAACAATATTATAGCCTAGTTTAGAGAGCCTACAAGATTGTGTCTAAAGAACTCCTAACTCTCTACAGAGATATAGCCTTGTAAATAGTATTCAAAGCTGTAAATGATATAGCTAGTTCTAATAGAATTGTACTAACGTTACTAGTGTTTAGTACCTACTCTAGAATAGTTGAAAATAACGCTCTATCTTCTACTATTACTCAACAAGCTACTATACTCTAAAAGGCAACAAACGAAGTTAGAAAATTACAAGCTTAATGTCAAATTAATAATGCTCTTAACTAGAGAAATAGACTAATCACAGACTACCTTAAGGACTTACCTCTTAATGCCTAAGTCCTAGTATAGCGCAAAGTCTCAGGAAATAACTAAATCAGAAAATAAACAGGTTCTTTTCCTTTTAGAGGCATTAACAATAAGGAAGTTACTGTAGAGTTACTAAGTAGACCTACAAAATTCAGATCTATAGTTGTTAAACCCTACTTTTCAGAACTAGAGAACAAGCCTAAAGAATACTAGAAACTAGGAGAACAACTAATAGACTAAGAGCAAGAGTAAGAGCAAGAGTACTGCTAAGAAGTAACTTAACAAGAACCTTCTAGAAGAAAGTGTAGTAGACCTCGAAAAAACTCTATTCTAGATACTATAAATATTGTTAAAACAATTAATATTTTCGTTAGTTTACTTAGCTAATTCAATTACTTAAGACAGAAAGAAATTAATAGTCTAATAGAACAAGAAGTCTGCAGAACTATTAAGGAAGAGAACATTCCTACAGGTGTAAGAATTTTTAATTCAAGATTCGTAGATTAGATTAAAAACAAGAGCATAGGCAAAGCTTTTAAAAAGTCAAGACTTATTATCTAGGCATATAACAACCTCGAAAAATAGACTATATTAACCTAGTCGCTAATAATTCAACGCGTCAGCTAGTAGATTATCTTCTACATTACTGTAATATTCCTAGAATTTAAGTTATTCTCAAGGAACATTACATAAGTATATACCTAGTCAACTACAGAGCTTAACAGAGACTTTTATATACAACCTCTAAAGGATGTTAACTAATAGAAGAGTGTATTTCTCAAAATAATTAAGCTACTATACAGAGTGCCTGAAGCTGGAAATCACTAGTTTAGAACATACTACAAGTACTATTAAGAAAAACTAGAAATAAGCTAATTAACTTACAATCCCTGCCTACTTTCTATTAACTAACCTTTTAGACTTGTAGGACTTTAAACTAATAATACTCTTATTCTTGTAAGTTAAGATTTCGCTTTAACTAAGAACGCTGAATTAAAGAAGGCTAATATCTAATTAAAGGAAAGAGAGTAGCTGTCTACTAACTATCTAATTAAGTTTAATAGTAAGAGTATTAGTTGTCTTAGAGATAGCTCTATTCTTCTTACCTAGAGACTATATAACTATATACTTAAGCTTGTAGCAAGTTCGCTAGCAGACTTAACTAGCTTCTGTAGAACAGTCTGTTAAGGTATACTAATAAAGAACTAGTATATAGTATAACATATAAGAGAAGCCTATCTTATAACAATGTTATAACCTAAAGTATCTTTCGACTTGTCTTTTGCTACCTAGGTTATTAATCCCTAGAAAGTAGATATTAACATACTTAACAAGTAAATTCAATAGTAACTCAACAACTCTGCTAGAGGTCTTAAATTCGTTAAGCTTAACAGAAAAGTTCTATAACTTCTTCTTTTTACTAACTCTTCTTTTGCAAACAACAAGGACTTTGCCTCACAGATTAGCTATGTTGTTATACTTTCAAACAGCGAAAACAATGCTAACATTTTATACTAGTCTTCTACAAAGTATAAAAGAGTTACTAGAAGTGTATTAGCGTCTAAGCTATATACGCTAAGCAACAGATTTAACATAGTAGCATTGATTAAGACTACCTTAGAGAGAATTCTCGATATCAAGCTATCTCTTATAGTCTACACAGACTCTAAATCCCTCTACAAATGTGTTGTCAAGTTAGGAACTACACAAGAAAAGAGACTTATAGTAGATATTATATGCCTACGTTAATCCTAGAAACGAAGAGAAATTAAGAATATAAAATAGATCGACAGAAATTCTAACCTAGCCGACGCTATAATAAAGTTAAAAGCCTGCCCTGCTTTACGAGAACTAATTGACACAAATAAGCTTAATATTAAAGTCACTGAATAGGTTAAACGCTTAACTAACGAGAACACACCTGTTAGATAGATGTTATATTCAGTAGACAGCTAGCTACTAAATAATCCTCTCTCTCTTTTGTTTTTCAAATTACACTTAGCTAGACTCAGCTCTTCTTCTCTTATTTTCTTCTTTTATAAATATAACTAGATAGAATTTAATTATTTGATTTTGATTAGACAAATAGAATTATACTTCTTTTCTCTATACTTTTACTACTAGCTTTGTCTTACTTTAGAGTAGGCCTAGTATTGCTACAACCTTATTAGATTAGTTACATTATATATATAACTATTCTACGTCTATAGATGTTTGCTTTTAGGCTTTAATTCTCTCTCTTTTAGTAATAACAATGAATTAATAAAACCTCTTTACAAGACGTATAATATATAATAGTTATTACAAACCAAGTTGTACTAACAGTTACTTTTAGTATAATAGTAGGTTTTATTACACTTTAAGCATCTGCTTAGAAGTTTAGTTACTATAGCTCTAACTCTACTAAAACCAGCTATTGCTAGTTCTAGTACTAGCTAAACAAACTTGTTAACTCTCTCTAGCAGCGCTAAGAGAACTTAACCCCAAGCTACCTCTGTTATACTATTGCTAGACAACGAACTAGTACTAATAGACTCTAACTACAACAACGTAAGTATATCTAATATACCTAAACTCTTTAAGGTTAAAGTACTTGAAACTATCTAAGTTAAACTACTAGATATATATTATAGAAAAAGAAACAAGCTTAAATTATTCCTCCTCTAGATAGATATCTACTTTAACTTTAACATAGACAAATTCAGTAACAATTATAACTTATAATTAATCTTTGCAATCTTCTATCTAAGAGGAGCTGTACTAGATTAGGCCTAGCTCTACCTTAAAGACTTCTTCGCAAACAAAGATAACAACAGATCTATAAGAGACACCTAAGTAATGTTTAAATACTTTAGAGAATTTAAGGTAGTAATTAGAAAGGTATTTAGAGATTTTGACATAATTCAAATAGCTGTACAGAAGCTTTTAGACTTAAAACAGACTAGATTAGCTGTTAGTTATACTAATGATTTCTAATAATATAGAAATAAGTCTAGATAGAATGCTCTTGCTCTTATAGAACTCTTCTGTAAGAGATTAAAGGTTTACCTCTAGAAAGAAATAGTGAAACAGAACATAACTTTTGTTAACATTAGTAATATAATTAGTAGAGTTATCTAATTAGATAATCGTCTGTAGGAATTCAGGAAATTTACTCAAGGAAGTAGAAGTTAGAATAAGAACAGAAGTAAGAGTAAGTAGAACAGCTAGTAAAATAAAGGCAAGGTAAACACAGCCTAGAAGAAATCTTTTAAGGGAAAGAAGCTTTCCTAAGAAGAACAGAACTACTAACGTAAGCAGAATTTATATTACTTATATAGCTAGTCAGGCTATAGAGTAAACGAATGTAGCTTAAAGAAGTAAACTAACAAGGGAAAGCAGGTCAATGCTACCTTCTAGAAAGAAGTAGTGTTACTTAAGACACAGAAGCTTTCTAACAAGGAATTAGAAGTACGTAGGTATAAGACTTAGGTAGAGGAAGACAACTCTATCCTTAAATAATACTCTAACACCTACTCTAAGAGTAAATATAAGTTACTATTACAAGCTACCTATAAATCACTTGCAAGTACGTTAGAGAAGGAATCCTCTAAATTATTAGAATTGTCTAAGGGAAATAATTAGAGTAGAGAACTCTAAGTTAGAGATATATAAGTCTTTATTAAGACTTATAAGAGAGAGAATTAATAGGTAGACATGAAAGGCAAAAGACTAGACTTCTAGTCTTTATATACTACTATAGAACATAGTTCTATCTCTCTCTAACAATATATTATTAATGATAATTAAGTAAGTTATATCTATTTTAAACACAAAGGCTCTAGACACATCTCTAGAGAAGAAAAGAAATACAACTATACTATAGACTACAACAAAACACTACTATCTATAGAATTTTACTACCTAGTAGAAGGAGAACTTTAGGCTATTTAGGTTCTAGGTTCCTCTACAGCTAAGTAGGTTTGTTACTAACTATAGCTAACATCTGACTAGACATTAAACAAATAGTTTACAGGAACGTTACTAGATTATTAGACAGATATAGAGTATTAACAGATATATAAAGTAGTATATATAGACTAGGAGAAAGTTATATTCTTTCTATAGGCTTAGAATACTATAGCTTAGCTTGATAATGCTAAGAACAAGATGTTTAACATTTACTATATTAGACTAGAACTATATACTACTTCTAGAGAAAGCTAGTTATATGTAACTGTAACTATTAGAGGAAAGAAATTATAGATTATAATTAATTCTAGAGTAACAGGCAATTTCATATCCCTGAAAGCCTATAGAAGACTTAACATTCTAGTTAAGAAAACATTACTCTATGTCTTAAGTGTTATTAACAGAACTAATGTTACTTACTAAAACAGAGTTATTAATTAACGAACTATCTTGTAACGAAACCTACTCTTGTACTAAAAGTAACAAAGGTAACTAAGTCTCGAAGGTTGAGATATAGGAAGAGGTTTAGATGTACTAGTTGTTTACTTAAAGGTAAACTTGTTACTTGAACTCAAGATGTTAAAACAAGATATATTGAAAACTAAAGTAAGTTAAGTATAAAGCTTCTATCTAATAGCAGACGTGCTAGTTATATATAGAACCTTTATTCTTATAGAGCCTAGAAGAAGCTCTAGATCCTTAAGCTCTACTACAAGCTTCTACAAGCTCTAATAGTTATGTAATTATATTATATAATAACTATAACATGAAAATCCTTAGATTGTTTAGCTAGTCTAACTAATTCTCTTAGGCTGTAGGTTCTTATAGATGTGTTTGACCTGTTAGAGCGCTGTCTAGTTTTCACTAGTCACGTGCTAGCACATAATTCGTGACACTATTCCCTTCTTAGCCTAGCGTGTCCTCACGCTTAAGTAGAACCTAAGAAATATTATTAGAAGGCTATTAGTTTTCCTTCTTTTATTATGTCCTCTAAAGCACAAAAATATAAGTAGTATATCCTTCTTTTTAAAACTATCTAAGTATATAGTTCTAAAATTATGCCTTGTTTTAATTGTTGTTAGTATAACTGAAAATACTTTATTCTAAACAATAAGTTATAGAAGTACAGAGAGTGTGTTTGTTAAGGTATTAGGTGTAATACTCTTTAGTTATCTAACAATAACCTCTAGAACATTTGTCTCAAAGAGAAGTGTTTAAAGTTTAAAAGAGATATAGCTTTTAAAGCAGCTATAGCTGGTTTAGCTTGTGTCCGCAAGCTTAAGCAACGTTAACAAGAGTTATGTAAGCGTGAGATTAACATAGTCTAGCAGAGGCTGTAAACGCTTAACGAACTCGATGCTACTAAAGAGAAAGAGCAAGAGAAGAAAGAGAAGAGAGAACAGAGAGAGAAAGAAGTAGCTAGGCTAGCAGCTCTTTCTAATCTTGCTACCTCTAACCCTGCCCTTGACCTAGGTCTTGACTTATCTTTTCTTTTGTCTTTCCTAGCTAACTACAAGATGTAGGCAAGCCTAGGTTTTAGTAGTAGAACTCTTAAAGTTCCTTCTAGCACTAGGTGAGACTTCTTTTTAGTTCCTAAGTGTTTTCTAAATATAGATAATCTAACTATTTAATTAGGTACTTAACCTGTCCTCTGACAACCTTATAGTCAAGGATCTTCTTGACTTTGTATTCTGTATTAGAGTTGACAGGTTAGATTTCTGTGAGTAGAGCTAGTAGTGCTCCTAGTAGTACTAGTTTAAGCAAGGATATATAGAATACTAGATAGATATTTATAGTCTTTAGTAGTATAAGTTTATAATTCAAAGGTTCTTTAGTATATTTAACCTTAAATAGCCTAAGCTTTTTGTAGTCTAGTTTACTACTTAGTCTTTTAGTATTAATGTTTTTTCTAACTAAATAGACTTTATCTCCTCCTTTTAACATTGGCTTCTAACTATGTTGTTTATTATAGTAGTATATATTATATTTTGCTACAACCTAAAGTTACTCTATAAGCTTCTTGTATAATTCTCTGAGTTTATAGTCCTGTAATCCTGCTTTGTTATTATTAATAGTACTTAGTAAAGAATCCTAATAAGTAACTAATTTATATCTATAGTTAGTATAGAATAGTCTAACAAGTGTAGTTTCTGTTATTAAACTATTATAGGCAAACTATACTAGTAGTAGAAGTTTAACTCAGTTGTTTTACTTATAGTTTATATAATATCTCAAGTATACTTTGATGACTTAATTCATTTGTTTAGTTCCTCTATTTGTGTAGAAGTAAAAGGTTGTTAATAGCTTTCTTTTTGTACCTAGTTGTTCTGTAAGAGCTGTCTAGAATTTCAAGGTAAAGAGTTTATCTCTGTTAGAGATTATCTCTTCTAGTAGACTATATAGAGCGACTACTTCTCTTAGGAATACATAGGCTAAGTGTTCTGCTATACTTGCTTCTATATATAGCACAAGTACTATATACTTTGTGAGTTATTTAACAATAACTAGGATTAAGTTATATATAACTCCTGTTATTAAGTCTTTAGATTTTAGTAGCTTGACTATAAAATCCTATAATATAGATCTCTAAGGTATTTATAGTATTAGAGTAGTACTTATCTGTCTATAAGGTATATAACAGGAAGCCTTGTTTCTAGTATAGGTATTATACTCTGCTATTACTTCCTTGACTACTGCTAATAGATAATTAACATAGTAGTGTTACTTAATCTACTAGAGGGTTTAATAAACTCTCTAGTAACTATATACTAGAGTAGTATAGTATTCTTTGACAAATTCCTTTATATAGGATTTAGAGACATATAGCTTTCTGTTTGTATACTGTTCTTTGTTGTTTTGCTTATTTGTTGCTCTATATTTCTAAATAAACTCTCCTCTACTATTAGGCAAGTCCTTTGGCATAGGTTCTCATTCTGCTAGAGTAGGTTGCTTTATTTCCTAGGCTCTCTAGACCTTCTTAGTCTACAGACCTTCTTCTGTTGTTGCTATTTCGTGTATAGCTAGAGCTAGATTCTTGTTTTCTAGAGTCTTTAAGATTGTAATCTTCTTGTACTCTTTATCTCCTTTATAGCTCAGCTTTTAACTAAGAGCGTTGGCTTAAGAGTTAGCTGTTCTACTAATGTATTAGATTACAATGTTATAACCTTCTAAGATTCCTGCCTACCTTGCTAGTCTTCTATTCAAGAGTTCTTGTATAGTAGTAAATGTTCTAAGGTTCTTGTAATCTAACAGTATAGTAACCTAATAATTTATATTCTAGAGATATATTCTCTAGTGTTCAAGGGCTAGAACTATAGCAAGAAGTTTATTATTATATATCCTATAGTTCTGCTATACTAGATCTATTTTCTTGGAAAAGTATACTACTAGTAAAAGTTTACCTTCTTTTCCTAGTTAAAGATATATAGCTCCTACTACTGTGTCTAAGGCGTTGGTCTCAACAGTGCTTAGCTTACTAGCGTCGTAGCTTTAAAGAATAAGTTATTCTTTGAATTGTTTCTTGATTTCCTAGAAAGCTTCTTTAGCTTCCTTTGTCTATTAGAAATCAATACCTTTTCAAGTTAGGCCAGTTAGAGAACTAGCTAGCTTAGTATAGTCTCTAATAAATTGTCAGCAGAAGTTAGTAAATCCTAGAAATAACTAAACGTTCTTGACGTTTTATAGTATTAGCTAACTCTTAATGTCCTTAGTTTTCTCTAGATTAACTTCCACCTGTTCTAGGGCAATTAAATACCCTAGAAATGTTGTATAAGTTACTCTGAATTTGTATTTTAATAGCTTAAGGCAAGAGTCTACTACTATAAGCCTTCTCAAGACTTCCTTGACATGTTCTTTGTAATTCTCTTCTTGTTCTAAGAATACTAGAATATTATCTAGGTAATATATTACAGTTACTCCTAGAAGATCCTCTAGTATACTATTGTTCTGTCTTTAACATATAGCAGGTGTGTTTGTTAAACTAAACAGTATTACTATATACTTATAAAGACCTAATAGCAAGATAAATATAGTCTTTTATTTGTTACCTTCCTTAATCTAAATTAAGTTAAAGGTACTTCTCTAATCTAGTTTTATGTATTAAACTATCTAACCTATTCTATTCTATAGATATTAGCTAGTTAGTAATAGATAAGTGTCCTTAACTGTTATATTGTTAACTTCTCAGTAGTTAACACAAACTCTTCTATTTAGATTGTTCTTCTTATATACTATAAGTATATTTAAATAGATAGGAGACTCTAACTTTCAGATGTGTTCTTTCTTAATTCTGTCCTTAACGTACTTGTTTATTACTTGTAAGTCACTCTATGTATATAGTCAAAGCCTTTGCTTTCTAAGGTTATAACTCTCTTTTAGTTTTATTTTGTTGTTCTATAGTTAATGTTTTAGCAAGGCATACATGTCTTCTAAGTTATTAAACAATTTCAAAAATTCTCTATACTATATAGATATTTCGTTATCAGCTGTCTAGCTAACCTGTGAAGGACTCTAGGCTAGGTGTCTAGGTAACTTAAAAGAGGTAGCGCTAACCTTATTCCAGCCTTGTAGTTATAGCTACTTACAGTTACATTAGCTAAAGGAAATCTCTTTTTCCTTTTAGTTAATGTCAGAGTTATATTCCCTAATCTAAGGCATTCTAAGTATTATATCCTTCTTACTAATATCTATAATATTAAATTATATATCTAAACAGTGTCCTTTAATCTATGTTTTCGTAGGTATAGTTTATTAGTTAACAACACCTTCTTAGTATTCTACCTCTGTCTCATTAACTACTATAAGTTTATATAGTGTTATTCCTTTGACTAGAACATTTAGCTTCTATATAGCTAAGGAGGAAATGAAGTTACTCGTGGCTCTAGAATTAATTATAATTTAGAGTTTCTTTCTTCTAATTGTTGTAGTTATATATAACTAACTTTCTTTTTGTTGCTACAACCTTATTGGGTCGGTTGCGTTGTACACGTGACCATTCTGCGTCTATGGATGTTTGCTTTTGGGCTTCAATTCTCCCTCTTTTAGAAACAACAATGAATCAATAAAACCTCTTTACAAGACGTACGATATACGATAGTTATCACAAACCAAGTTGTACCAACACTAATCAGTGAGCGCGCACAGATCAGATCACTGCTTTAGAGTCTATAGCTTTGGTTGTGGGCTTGCAAACACAGCGGTACGTTGATACCCACTTGAGAGTACTATTTCACAGTGGACTGTGGAATAACTACTACCTTGACTGAGATCCCGTAGTTGGGCTATTGGAATCGAGAAGGCAGAAGAATTGCAACAGGTTGCACCTTCTGTAGACAAACGGAGGCTACTCAACCAGCTCCACCACGAACCTCTCCTCAAACCTTCGAACCTTCGAACCTTACGAACCTTCTACCCCTTTAAATACCTCCTTCCATACCTACAAACCTCCTACCTCTCAAATACCTCTTTTCGAACTTTTAAACTTTTGAACTTCTAAACTTTTCGAAAACCTGCAAAAACCTCTACCTTTCACAAAGCAAGACAATATAGCAGACACAGGAGATAGGTCCTCTTTAGGACAGGAGCAGGGACTGGAGTCTTTTAACTATCAAGCTTTTGTCAAGGACTGTACTAAGGAATATGCAAACGGGAAAGATGATGACGATATTTTGTGGATAGGCTTTCAAGAAGACTTCAAGGACTAGACAAAAGAGCACTTTGAGAATGTCAACCGCAAAGTCAATGGCGTGTTATGTAAGGTGTTATGTCTACGTGGAGTTTGGGTGAACGACAACAGCAAGAATGAACTAGTGGCTACTTCTCTTTTCAATGTCTCTAAGGAGGAGGAAAGAACTTGCTGGACGGACAACCAAATAGTGGAGATTTGGGAAAGTAACAGAACTAATTCAACGTATTTTTCTCAATGTATTGAGTGTATAAATAACCTAGACAACATTTCTAAAAGACACAACAGAACCAACCCTCAAAAACCTCAAAAAAAAACCCCTCCAACTACCCCCTCTATACTCCCAGGATCGACACTGAATTCAGGATATAGACGTGAACTGATGAACATAGCAAAGTTCTACGACAACGAAAAGAAGTACAGCAGCGCTAGCGATAACTTTAGCTTCAAATTAACAATCTTCTTTGACATCTGCAACAGAGTTGACCTGCCAAGCACAGCGTACACAAAAGCCCTACCAATTATGTTGAAAGGCTTAGCTTCAGACTACTACTACGCGACTCTTATCAAATCTAGCTTAGACTTTGATAGCATGTGTAGCGACATTGAAGAACACTTCGAAGACATAAGCTATAAACGCTAAGTCCTGACAGAATGGAACACTCTTACCCTTCAAACTATCAAGACAAACTACCTTGATAAGCTAACCTCTCACTGCTTCTAGATCATGGTCAATAAATTTCTGAAACTACGCCACAGACTTACAGAAGACCTAAGCACAGACAACTTCCTCCACCAGAGAATTATCTAGGCTTGCGAGAGGCAGCCAGAATGCTAATTCACCTGCTCTAACCCACCAAACGACGTTACTGGCTTGATCAATAGTGTCAAAACTGCAATTGCAACATATGAGAAAATCTATGGCACTATACCTTCGAACCCAGAGACATATGTCACAGATCAACTTTCCGACGCCTATATAACAGACCGTCGATATTAGTCGAATTATGGCAGAGGGTACCGAGGCAGGGGTGGATACAGAGGTGGACACGGTAGAAGAGGAGGCTATTGAGAAGGAAGAGAAAAATCAAAGGCCCAATGCCACGTGTGCAAGAAAGAAGGATGCTAGTCAACAAATCATACAGACGCAGAAGTCTACCAGGCCAAAGAGAGATTCAAGAATTAGTACAACAACTACTTCAAAGGGAATTTTAGAGAAGCTTTCAAAAGATTATACCGCCAATATGTTACAGACTACGAAGGATCTGAAACCACTACTACTGATAAGATATTTCAACATATCACTAAGGAAGAAGAGGAAGAAAATAATTACTTCGCTAAAGAACTTGACCCCTACACCTACATTACTTCAATTAGCACATTCTCTAATACAAACACAAAAGACATTGCCCTTAGCCTAGGCAATTTAGCATGCCTATATACGTTCAGTGGATTAGACCCTAGCACTAGAGAACCAGAAACCTTGATAACCTCAAGGAGGTATTTGTCAGACAACTTCTTTGGCATTATGATCGACACAGGGGCTGCATCAAAATCAACAGTAGGCTACGATCAATACCTTGCATAGAACGCAATTGTTAAAACACTAATATCTAAGGCTACAGAGGGAGAAGTCAGCATTAAATTTAGTGTTGGACAGGCTTTATTAATTAGATTAGTCAAAATTACCTCGCCAATTAGTACAGCAGAATTTCATATTCTCTATACTGACACTCCATTCCTACTGTTGCTTGCTGACATAGACAGGCTCAATATCCACTTCAATAACCTCGAAAACGTGCTAATTACCCCTCACAGAAAATTTCCAATTGTACAACACTTTGGTCACCCTTTCTTCTTGTAGAATGAGTTGCTATATAGCTTTTTGTAAGACTCCTCTGAATACCTAACAGAAACTAAGCTTCGTTGACTCCATAGACGCTTCAGACACCTGTCAGTAAACTGCCTACAGAAACTTTTACGACGTGCTAGACATAGCGTTAATTCAGAAATTTTACAACACCTCAACAAATACTGCTAATACTGTCAGAGGTACAGTAGATCTCTGGGTCACTTCTGCTTTACACTCCAAGACGATGTTGAATTTAATTATTACATATATGTTAATATTATGTATATTGAAGGCCAACCTTTGCTCTATGTTGTCGACGAAGCTACCTGCTTTCAGGCTAGCAGTTAGCTACACAATATTTTAGCATCCTACACATGGGAAAAGCTCTGTTAATGCTGGATTAACACCTACCTTGGTCCCCTAGATTTGGTTGTACATAACACAGGACAAAATTTCATTAGCAAGGAGTTCAGAAAACTTGCGAATTCTATGAATGTTTGTACAAAAACTGTTCCAGTCAAAGCTCACAACTCTATTAGCCTTGTAGAACGATATCATAGCCTAGTTTAGAGAGCCTACAAGATTGTGTCCAAAGAACTCCCAACCCTCCATAGAGATATGGCCCTGCAAATAGCATTCAAAGCTATGAATAATATAGCTAGTCCTGATAGAATTATACCAACGTTACTAGTGTTTAGCACCTACCCTAGAATAGTTGAAAATGACGCTCCATCTCCCACTGTTACTCAACGAGCTGCTACACTCCAAAAGGCAACAAACAAAGTCAGAAAATTGTGAGCTCAACGTCAAATCAATAATGCCCTCAACTAGAGAAATAGACCAATCACAGACCACCTTAAGGACTTACCCCTCAATGCTCAAGTCCTAGTATGGCGCAAAGTCCCAGGAAACAACTAAATCAGAAAATGGACAGGCCCTTTTCCTTTCGGAGGCATCAACAATGAGGAAGTCACTGTAGAGTTGCTAAATAGACTTGCAAAGTTTAGATCTACAGTCGTCAAACCTTACTTTTCAGAACCAGAAGACAAGCTTGAAGAATGCCAGGAACCAGGAGAGCGACTGACAGACCAAGACCAAGAGCAAGAGCAAGGACACTGCCAAGAAGCAACTCAACAAGAACCTCCTAGGAGAAAGCGTGGCAGACCTTGAAAAAACCCTGTCCCAGATACCACAAATATTGTCAAGACAGTTAATATTTTCGTTAGTTCACTCAACTAATTCAATCACTCAAGACAGAAAGAAATTAATGGTCTAATAGAACAAGAGGTCTGTAGGACTATTAAGAAAGAGGACATCCCCACAGGCGCAAGGATTTTTAATTCAAGATTCATAGATTAGATCAAAAACGAGGGCACAGGCAAAGCTTTTGAGAAGTCAAGACTTGTCATCCAGGCATACAACAACGTCGAAAAATGAGCTGTATTAACCCAGTCGCCAACAATTCAACGTGTCAGCCAGCGGATTATCCTTTGCATTACTGTGATATTCCTGGAATTCAAATTATTCTTGAGAGATATCACACAGACATACACCTAGTCAACCACAGAGCTCAACAGAGACTTTTATGTACAACCTCCAAAGGATGTTAACCAATGGAAGGGTATATTTCTCAAAATAATTAAGCTACTGTACAGCATGCCTAAAGCTAGAAATCACTAGTTTAGAACATACTACAAGCACTATTAAGAAAAACTAGGAATGAGCTAATCAACTTACAATCCCTACCTACTTTCTATTAATCAACCTTTTAGACTTGTAGGACTTCAAACCAACGATACTCTCATCCTTGCAAGTCAAGATTTTGCTTTAACTGAGGACACTAAATTAAAGAAGGCTAATATCTAATCAAAGGAAAGAGAGCAGCTGTCTACTAACTATCTAATCAAGTTTAATGATAGGAGTATTAGTTGCCTTGGGGATGACTCTATTCTTCTCACCTAGGGACTATACAACCGTACACTCAAGCTTGTAGCAAGTTCGTCAGTAGACTTGACTAGCTCCTGTGGAACAATCTGTCAAGGTGTGCTAACAAAGGACCAGTATATAGCACAACGTGCAAGAGGAGCCTATCTTGCAACAATGTCACAACCTGAAGCATCTTTCGACTTGTCTTTTACTGCCCAGGTTATTGATCCCCAGAAAGCAGATATCGACACACTTAACAAGCGAATTCAATGGCAACTCGACAACTCTTTCAGAGGTCTTAAATTCGTTAAGCTCAACAGAAAAGTCCTATGACTTCTCCTTTTCACTAACTCTTCTTTTGCAAACAACAAGGACTTCACCTCACAGATCAGCTATGTCGTCGTACTTTCGGACAGTGAAAACAACGCCAACATTTTACACTAGTCTTCTACAAAGTGTAAAAGGGTTACTAGGAGTGTATTAGCGTCTGAGCTATACACGCTGAGCAACAGATTTGACATAGCAGCATCGATTAAGACTACCTTAGAGAGGATTCTCGATATCAAGCTACCTCTTATAGTCTACACAGACTCCAAATCCCTCTACGAATGTGTTGTCAAGTTAGGAACCACACAAGAAAAGAGACTCATAGTGGATATCATGTGCCTATGTCAATCCTACGAACGAAGAGAAATTAAGGATATAAAATAGATCAACGGAAACTCTAACCCAGCCGACGCTATAACAAAGTCAAAAGCCTGCCCTGCTTTACGAGAACTGATTGACATGAATAAGCTCAATATTAAAGTCGCTGAATGGGTCGAACGCTCAACCAACGAGAACACACCTGTCAGATAGATGTCATATTCAGCAGACAGCTAGCTACTAAATAATCCCCCCTCTCTTTTGTTTTTCAGATTACACTTAGCTAGACTCAGCTCTCCTTCTCTTATTTTCTTCTTTTATGAATATGACTAGATGGAATTTGATTGTTTGATTTTGATTGAACAAATAGGATTATACTTCTTTTCTCTGTACTTTCACTACTGGCTTTGTCTCACTTTAGAGTAGGCCCAGTGTTGCTACAACCTTATTGGGTCGGTTGCGTTGTACACGTGACCATTCTGCGTCTATGGATGTTTGCTTTTAGGCTTCAATTCTCCCTCTTTTAGAAACAACAATGAATCAATAAAACCTCTTTACAAGACGTACGATATACGATAGTTATCACAAACCAAGTCATACCAACACTTTTAAAGTTATACAAGCTTTCTGTTGCTTAATAGAAAAGATTTCAAACAAGAGCTTATCTAGCTCTTCTAGTATTCTAAAAACTACTTTCTCTTTGTTTAAATAGACTACTTTATATACTTCTCCTACCTGACAGTACTTATCTAAGTTAGGTTTAGGTAGTGTTACTAAAAACCTTAGCTTGAATCTGATAATTCTAAGAGGTTGTTCTAACTTCTAGGTACTAGTCTTATTAACTAGCTAGATCACTATCTATTGTTCTCCTTTCTTAGGTTATTAGGACCTAGGACCTTTAGAGTCTTAGTAGTAGATGTTGCTCTCAGACTTCTCAGTTACCTGTCTCTAATAAGCTAGACGATTCTAACAAGTACTCTATAGAAATAATTGTTTTAGCTAGGTCAAAGTATATTCTTTCTACAAAAGTCATTTATAGGATTATACTAATACTTGTTAAACTAATCAGGCCTTCTCCTGACTATTAGATAATATATTTTATATTAAACCTTAGGTATATACCTAAGCATAATTATATAGTTTAGAAGGTTTGTTCAGGGTTCTGTAGATCTCTCTATCTATACTCTTGTTCCTCTCTGTACATTAATATCTAGGTGTCTCTAATGTCTACGCTAGTAGATTCCTAGACTAGTACTACAAGCTGTTAAAGTAGAAGGATTTCTACAGAGTCTAATTATATACTATAGTATTCCTCTAGGATTAGATTATCTGATTTGTCTGTGGATTCTATTTCCTTGATTTATATACTAATATACTTAGCCAGCTCTTCCTCTGTAAGCGGCCTGCTTTCAAGTACTACTACTTCCTTGTAGCTAGTAGTATTAACTTGCTTTCCTTGATTAGGTTACTTCTTCAAGCTACATTCGCTTGCTCTGTAGCTGGTTTTGCTATATAAGTAACATAAATTCTACTTATATTAGTAGTTTCTCTCTTCTTAGGAAAGTTTGCTCTGTTTTCCTACCTTTTTCTTTGGCCAGGTCCTGTTTATAGTGTCTAGTTCTATAGAATCTCTATAGTTCTTTCCTCTACGATTTACTTAATGTCTATAACTTTCTTTTCTTTTAAGCCTTTGTTTATAGTTCTAGTTATTAATCTTAATCGAGTTGTTAATTAATTTATTAAGTAAGGTTAGCAGGTTGTCTCTTGCTAATTTATTCTTAACGTTGTCCTTTAATTCTCTATAGAATTGTTCCTAGAGGGCTTTGTTATTCTAGTTTAGTTGTACTATATACTGCTAGAAGTGTAAAGTATACTTAGCTGTAGAGTTCTTCTGTTAGAGATTATATAATACTTGTATAGATTTCTTTTTTAAATCAATATCTGTAAATGCTTAATTAAGTCCTTCTTTGAATTCCTTTATGTCCTAGAATAGTTTCTTAGTAACTTCTAATATAATTGTTAACACCTTTCCTTTAGGTGTTTTGTTCTTCTAGAAGTCCTCGAGGTATAGTTCTATCTAGTTGTAGGCTACCTCTTTGAGACAGGTAGCAAGCTATATAACTTAGTTAGTTTTACTTATGAATTATACTATATGAAAGTTCAAGTAGAGAGAAGCTCTTATAAGGAACTCCGCGAGTTTCTCTAGTAAACTATTGAATAGTTTTAAGATAGGTAGTTTCACTTTCTCTTAGAGAGTAGTAACAGTTAGTGCTATTACAACAGCTAGGGTAGTAGCTGCTTTTAGTGCTACCTTAGAGGCAGAAGATGTAGCTGACATTATAGTAGTTTACTTCTAAGCAGATCCTTAAAGTATAACGAATTAAAAACTCACAGGTCTAATAAGTATAACTAGGTCTTTGTTAGTTTAGTTATAGTAGAAAGTAAGAGTCGCTAGGTATTTACTTAAAGGTAAACTCGTTACTTGAACTCAAGATATTAAAACAAGATATATTAAAAACTAAAGTAAGTTAAGCATAAAGCTTCTATCTAATAACAGACGTGCTAGTTATATATAGAACCTTTATTCTCATAGAGCCTAGAAGGAGCCTTAGATCCTTAAGCTCTAATACAAGCTCTAACAAGCTTCTATAAGCTCTAACAGTCATGTAATTATATTATATAATAACTATAACATAGAAATCCTTAGATCGTTTAGCTAGCCTAACCGATCCCTTAAGGCTATAGGTTTCTATAGATGTATTTAACCTGTCAGAACGCCGCCTAGTCTTCACCGGTCACGTACTAGTACATGATTCGTGACATCCTTATAGCTAGTAGCATTGACTTACTTTCTTTGATTAGATTACTTCTTTAAGCTATATTCGCTTACTCTGTAACTAGTTTTGCTACATAAGTAATATAAATTCTGCTTATATTAGTAGTTCCTTTCTTCTTAGGAAAGTTTACTCTACTTGCCTGTCTTTTTCTTTAGCTAGGTCCTGTTTATAGCATCTAGTTCTATGAGATCTCTATAGTTTTTTTCTCTATGATTTACTTAATGTTTATAACTTTCTTACTTTTAAGCCTTTGTTTATAGTTCTAGTTATTAATTTTGATTGAGTTATTAATTAATTTATTAAGTAAGGTTAGTAGGTTGTCTCTTACTAATTTGTCCTTAATGTTATTCTTTAATCCTCTATAGAATTGTTTCTAGAGAGCTTTGTTGTTCTAGTTTAGTTACACTATATACTACTAGAAGTACAAAGTATACTTAGCTATAGAGTTCTTCTATTAGAGATTATATAATACTTGTATAGATTTCTTTTTTAAATCAACATCTATAAATACTTGATTAAGCTCTTCTTTGAATCTCTTTATGTCTTAGAACAGTTTCTTTGTAACTTTAGATATAATTGTTAACACCTTTCCCTTAGGTGTTTTGTTCTTCTAGAAGTCTTTAAGGTATAGTTCTATCTAGTTATAGGCTGCCCCTTTAAGACAGGTAGCAAGCTATATAACTTAGTTAGTTTTACTTATAAATTATACTATATAAAAGTTTAAGTAGAGAGAAGCTTTTATAAGGAACTCTATGAGTTTCTCTAGCAAACTATTAAATAGTTTTAGGATTAGTAGTTTCACTTCCTCTTAGAGAGTAGTAACAGTTAGTGTTATTATAATAGCTAGAGTAACAGCTGCTTTTAGCGCTACCTTTATGTCACGAATCACGTGCACACGTGACTAAGTGAAGACCAGGCGGCGCCCTGACAGGTTAAGTACTATTATATACTCTTATAAAGTATCTAAGGATTAGGTAATACAATTAAAACAATCCAGGGATTTTATTAGTTAAAAATCACATAACCTTTAATAATTATTAATAATCAACTAAGTAGCACTAAGCGAGATTAGTATGATTAGAGTAATTATAGTGATTATAAGAATAAAGGTTCTATATATACCTGGCACGTCTGTTATTAGATAGAAGCTTTATACTTAACTTTACTTTAGTTTTCAATATATTTAGTTTTAACATCTTGAGTTCAAGTAACGAGTTTACCTTTAAGTAAACACTTAGTACATCTAGACCTCTTACTATATAATAACCTTCGAGACTTAAGTTACCTTTGTTACTTTTAGTACAGAAGTGAGTTTTGTTATACTTTAAGTATCTGCTTAGAAGTTTAGTTGCTATAGCTCTAACTTTACTAAAGCTAGCTGTTACTAGTTCTAGTACTAGCTGAACAAACTTGTTGACTCTCTCTAGTAGCGCTAAGAGAACTTAACCTCGAGCTACCTCTGCTATACTACTACTAGACGACGAACTAGCACTAGTAGACTCTAACTACAACAACGCCAGCATGTCTAATACACCTAAACTGTTTAAGGTTAAAGTACTCGAGACTATTTAAGTTAAGCTCTCAGATATATATTATAGAAAGAGAAACAAACTTAAGTCATTTCTCCTCTAGATAGACATCTACTTCAACTTTAACATAGACAAGTTTACTAATAACTATAACTTATAATTAATCTTTGTAATCTCCTATCTAAGAGAAGCTGTATTAGACTAGGCCTAACCCTACCTCAAGGACTTCTTTACACACAAAGACAACAATGAATTAATAGAGGACACCTAAATAATGTTTAAATCCTTTAGAGGATTTAAAGTAGTAATTAGGAAGGTATTTAGAGATTTCAACGTAATCTAAACAGCTATATAAAAGCTTTTAGACCTAAAACAGACAGAATTAGCTATTAGTTATACTAATGATTTCTAATAATATAGAAACAAGTCTAGATAGAACGCTCTTACTCTTATAGAACTCTTCTATAGAGGATTAAAGGTACACCTCTAAGAAGAAATAGTAAAACAGAATATAGTTTTCACTAACATTAGTAGTATAATTAGCAGCGTTATCTAATTAGATAACTGTCTGTAGAAATTCAGGAAATTCGTTCAAGAAAGTAGAATGTAACGAAACTTACTTCTGTACTGAAAGTAACAAAGGTAACTTAAGTCTCGAAGGTTGTTATATAGATAAGAGGTCTAGATGTGCTGAGTGTTTACTTAAAGGTAAACTTGTTACTTGAACTCAAGATGTCAAAACAAGATATATTGAAAACTAAAGTAAAGTTAAGCATGAAGCTTCTAACTAATAGTAGAAGTACTAGTTATATATAGAACCTTTATTCTCCTGGAGCCCAGAAGGAGCCCTAGATCCCAAGCTCTAATATAAGCTCCTGTAAGCTCCTGCAAGCTCTAACAGTTATGTGACTGTATTACGTGATAACTATAATATAGAAATCCTTGGATTGTTTAGCTAGTCTAACTGATCCCTTCTAGCTGTAGGTTCTTTGTAGATGTGTTTGACCTGTTAGAGCGCTGCCTGGTCTTTACTAGTCCTGTGCTAGCACGTGATTTGTGACACTATCCTCTTCTTAGCCTAGCGTGTCCCTACACTTAAGTACAACCTAAGAAATATTGTTAGAGGGCCACTAGCCTTTTCTTCCTTTATTATGTTCTCTAAAGCACAGAAATATAAATAGTACACCCTCCTTTTTAAAACCATCTAAGCATATAGTTCTAAAATTATACCTTGTTCTAACTGTTGTTAGTACAACTGAAAATGCTTTGTCTTAAACAATAAGTCACAGAAGTGTAGAGAGTGTGTTTGTCGAGGCATTAGATACAACGCCCTCTAGTCATCTAACGATAACCTTTAGAACATTTGTCTTAAAGAGGAGTGTCTAAAATTTAAAAGAGATATAGCTTTTGAAGCAGCTATAGCTAGTCTAGCTTGTGTCCACGAGCTTAAGCAACGTTAACAGGAGTTGTGTAAGCATAGAATTAATATAGTTCGTTGGGGGCTATAGACGCTTGACAAGCTTGACACTATTGAAGAGAAAGAGAGAGAAGAGAAAGAGGAGAGAGGACAGAGGGAGGAGGAAGTAGCTCAGCTAGTAGCCCTCCCTAACCCTGCTGTCTCTGATCCTGCCCTTGACCTAGGTCTTGACCTAGCTTTTCTTTTGTCTTTCCCAGCTGACTACAAGATGTAGGCAAGTCTAGGTTTTAGTAGTAGAACTCTTAAAGTTCCTC
Source organism: Hymenoscyphus fructigenus (assembly GCA_001414455.1). Taxonomy (NCBI): domain Eukaryota; kingdom Fungi; phylum Ascomycota; class Leotiomycetes; order Helotiales; family Helotiaceae; genus Hymenoscyphus; species Hymenoscyphus fructigenus. Next base: position 18,521 of record LKUV01000084.1, on the reverse strand, counting down.
CTAGCACTAGTTAAGATTTCCCTTTGGTTCCTAAGTGTTCTCTGAATATAGGTAATCCAACTACTTAATTAGGTACTTAACCTATCCTCTGACAACCTTATAGTTAAGAATTCTCTTGACTTTATATTCTGTATTCAGGTTAATAGGTTAGATTTCTGTGAGTAGGGCTAGTAGTACTCCTAGTAGTACTAGTTTAAGCAAGGATATATAGAATACTAGATAGATGTTTATAGTTTTTAGTAGCATAAGTTTATAATTTAGAGGTCCTTTGACATGTTTAATTCTAAATAGTCTAAGTTTTTTGTAGTCTAGTTTACTACTTAGTCTTTTAGTGTTAATGTTTTTTCTAACTAAATAGACTTTATCTCTCTCTTTTAACGTTGGCTCCTAACTACGTCGTTTGTTGTAGTAGTGTATATTATGTTCTGCTACAAACTAAAGTTGCTCTGTAAGCTTCTTGTGTAATTCCCTGAGTTTATAGTCTTTTAGTCCTGCTTTGTTATTATTGACAGTACTCTGTAATAGGTCTTGATAAGTAACTAATTCATACCTATAGTTAGCGTAGAATAGTGTAACAAGTGTAGTTTCTGTTATTAAACTATTATAAGCAAACTGTGCTAGCAGTAGAAGTTTAACCTAGTTGTCTTGTTTATAGTTTATATAACATCTCAAGTATGCCTTAATAACTTAATTCATTTGTTTAGTACCTCTATTTGTCTAGGAGTAAAAGGCTGTTAATAACTTTCTCTTTGCACCTAGACACTCTGTAAGGGCTGTCTAGAATTTTAATGTAAAGAGTTTGTCTCTGTCAGAGATTATCTCTTCTAGTAGACTATGTAGAGCAACTACTTCTTGTAGGAATATATAGGCTAAGTGTTCTGCTGTACTTGCTTCTATATATAGTACAAGTACTATATACTTTGTGAGTTGTTCAACAATAACTAGGATTAAGTTATACATGACTTCTGTTATTAGGTCTTTAGATTTTAGTAGCTTAACTATAAAATCCTATGATATAGATCTCTAAGGTATCTGTGGTATTAGAGTAGTACTTATCTGTCTATAAGGTACATAGCAGGAAGCCTTGTTCCTAGTATAGGTATTATACTCTGCTATTACTTCCTTGACTACTACTAATAGGCAATCAACATAGTAGTGTTACTTGACTTACTAGAGAGTTTGTTGAACTCCCTGATAACTATATACTAGGGCTGTATAGTACTCTTTGACAAATTCTTTAGCGTAGGATTTAGAGACACATAACCTTCCGTTAGTGTACTGTTCTTTGTTATTATGTCTCTACTTAGCTAGAGCTAGCTACTCTAATTCCTAGGCTTCCTAGATTTTCTTTGTCCAAGGGTTGTTAGTTTCTATTGCTGCTATCTTGTATATAGCTAGCGCTAGGTCTTTATTTTCTAGAGTTTTCAAGATTACAATCTTTTTATACTCCTTATTTCCTTTGTAACTAGGTTAACAGCTCAAAGCATCTGCTTATAGATTATCAGTTCCTTTAACATAATAAATTAATATATTAAATCTAGCAAGGGTTTGTGACCACCTTGTAAGGCATCTATTGCTAAGTTCCTTTGTTGTTATAAACGTTTTAAGGTTTTTATAATCAGTGAGAATTAATACCTAGTACTTTGTACTCTATAGGTAGATCCTCTAATGTTCCAAAGCCAAGACTATAGCAAGAAGCTCTTTCTTATAGATACTATAGTTTTGCTAAGCTAAATCTAGTGTTTTAGAGAAGTATGCTATAGACATAAGTTTCTCCTCGTTGTTTGGTTAAAGATGTATAGTAGTAACTACTATATTAGAAGCATCTGTCTCTATAGTACTTGGTTTGTTAGTGTTATAGTTCCTGAGGATTAGTTTCTCAGTGAACCTCTTCTTTATTGCTTAGAATACTACTTTAACAACCTTATCCCATATAAAAGGAACATCCTTTTTTGTGAGGTTTGTTATAGGTTTTAAGATCCTAGTATAGTCTCTAATAAATTGTCAACAGAAGTTAGTGAATCCTTAGAAGGATTAGACGTCCTTAACGTTCTCTAGTGACTTCTATTCTAGAATTGCTCTAACTTTCTTAGGGTCTACTTCTATTTGTCTAGGAGTAATAGTGTACCCTAGAAAGATAGTATAAGTTACTCTAAACTTATATTTCAAAAGTTTGAGGCAAGAGTCTACTGTTACAAGCTGTTGTAGGACTTCCTTAACATATCTCTTATAGTCCTCTAACCTTTCTAAAAACACAAGGATATTGTCTAGGTAGTAGATAACAGTTATTCCTAGAAGATCCTTAAGTATTTTATTGTTTTGTCTCTAATAAGTAGTAGGTGTATTAGTTAGACTAAACAACATTACTGTGTACTCGTAGAGGCCTGATGACAAGACAAAGGCTGTCTTCTATTTGTCTCCTTGCTTAATCTATATTAAGCTAAAGGCATTTCACTAGTTAAGTTTAGTAAATATCCTAGCCTTTCCTAACTTGTCCTACAAGTACTAACCTTCTAGCAATAAGTAAGTGTCCTTAACTATTACCTTGTTAACGTCTCTGTAGTTAACACAAACTCTTCTATTTAGATTGTTCTTCTTAAATGTAATAAGTATATTAGAAGTAGCTAGTAAGTCTGACTTTTAGATATGTCCTTTCTAAATCTCTTCTTGTATATACTTCTCGAGAAGCTACAAGTTCCTCTAATTGTAAGGTCAAAGCTTCTGCTTCTTAAGGTTATAACTCTCTTTTAATTTAATCTCATAATTCTACAGCTAATGTTTAGGGAGAGCTTACATGTCCTCTAGGTTATTAAACAATTCTGTAAATTCCTTATACTACATAGGTATTTTGTTATTAGCAGTTCAGCTGACCTGTGAAGGACTCTAGGCTAGGTGTTCTAGCACTTTGGAAGAGGTGGCGCTAACCTCCTTCTAGCCTTGTAGTCACAACTATATATAGTTATATTAACTAAAAGTAATACTACGTTTCTTCTAGTTAATATCTAGATTATGTTCTTGAATCTAGAGCATACTAAGTATTACTTCCTTGTTCTCTATTTCAACAACATTGAATTATATGTCTAAACAGTATCTGTCAATAGTAGTCTTCGTAGGAATAGTTTACTAGTCAATAACTCTGTTTTAGTAAGTAACATTAGTTCTGTCAACAACACTTAAGACATAGAGTAAAGTTTTCTTGACTAGGATGTTAAGCCTCTTGTAGGCTTTCAGGGATATAAAATTGTCTGTTACTCTAGAATTAATTATAACCTATAATTTCTTTCCTCTAATAGTTGTTATTATATAAAATTAACTTTCTCCTAAAGTAGTATGTAGTTCTAGTCTAACATAGTAAATGTTGAATATATTATTTTTAGCATTGTCAAGCCAGGCTATAACATTCTAAGCTCATAGAAAGAATATAACCTTTTCTTGATCTACGTATACTACTTCACATATCTATTAATATTCTACTCCTATCTAATAATCTAGTAGTATTCCTGTAAACTACTTGTCTAATGTCTAGTTAGATGTTAGTTGTAGTTAGTGACATACTCATTCTATTATAGAGAGACCTAGAGTCTAAGCAGCCTAAAGTTCTCCTTCTACTAGGTAATAGAATTCCTTAAGTAATAGTGTCTCGTCACAGTTTATAGTGTAATTATATTCCTTCTCTTCCCTAGAGATGTGTTTAGAACCCTTGTATCTAAAGCAGATATAACCTGCCTGATTATTATTAATAATATACTGTTAAAGAGAAATAGAATTATGTTCTATAGTAGCATATAGAGACTAAAAGTCTAGCCTTTCGCTCTTTATGTCTACCTAACGATTTCCTCTCTTATAGGTCCTAATAAAGACCTATATATCCCTAACCTAGAGTTCTCTACTCTAATTATTTCTATTAGATAATTCTAACAACTCAGAGAACTCTTCCTCTAAAGTACTAGCTAGTGATTTATAAGTAGCCTGTAATAGTAACTCATGCTCGTTCTCTAAGCAAGTGTTGTAGTATTGTTCAAGGATAGAATCATCTTCTTCTTTAACCTAAGTTCTATACCTATATACTTCTAATTCTTTATTAGAGAGCTCTTGTATTTCTAGTAATACTACTTCTTTTTAGAAGGTAGCATTAACCTGTTTTCTCTTGTTAGCTTACTTCTTCAAGCTATATTCGTTTGCTCTATAGCCTGACTAGCCACATAAGTAGTATAAATTCTACTTGTGTGAGCGGTTCTGTTCTTCTTAGGAAAGTTTCTTTCCCTTGAAAGATTTCTTCTAGGTAGTGTTTACTTTGTTATTATTCTACTAGCTATTATACTTGCCCTTGCTCCTGTTCTTATCCTGACTTCTACTCCCTTAAACAGATTTTCTGAATTCCTACAGGCGGTTATCTAATTAGATAACACTGCTGATTATGCTACTAATGTTAGTAAAAACTATGTTCTGCTTTACTATTTCTTCTCAGAGGTGTACCTTTAATCCCCTACAGAAGAGTTCTATAAGAGCAAGGGCGTTCTATCTAGACTTGTTTCTATACTATTAGAAATCGTTAGCGTAACTAATAGCTGATCCTGTCTGTTTTAGGTCTAAAAGCTTTTGTACAGCTGTTTAGATTACGTCAAAATCTCTAAATACCTTCCTAATTACTACTTTAAATCCCCTAAAGGATTTAAACATTATCTAGGTATCTCCTATTAATCTATTGTTGTCTTTGTATACAAAGAAGTCCTCGAGGTAGAGTTAGGCCTAGTCTAATGTAGCTCCTCTTAGATAGGAGATTGCAAAGATTAATCATGAGTTATAGTTATTAGTAAACTTGTCTATGTTAAAGTTAAAGTAGATGTCTATCTAGAGGAGAAATAACTTAAGTTTGTTTCTCTTTCTATAGTATATATCTAGGAGCTTGACTTAGATAGTCTTGAGTACTTCAACCTTAAACAGTTCAGGTATATCAGGCATGCTAGCGTTGTCGTAGTTAGGGTCTACTAGTGCTGGTTCGTCGTCTAGTAGTAGTGCGACAAGGGTAGCCCGGGGTTGAGTTCTCTCAGCACTACTAGAGAGAGTCGACAAGTTGGTTTAGCTAGTGTTAGGACTAGCTGTAGTAGGCTTTGGTAGAGTTAAAGCTATAGTGACTGAACTTCTAAGCAGATGCTTAAAGTGTAACAAAACTCACTTCTGTACTAAAAGTAACAAAGGTAACTTAAGTCTCGAAGGTTGTTATATAGATAAGAGGTCTAGATGTGCTAGGTGTTTACTTAAAGGTAAACTTGTTACTTGAACTCAAGATGTCAAAACAAGATATATTGAAAACTAAAGTAAAGTTGAGCATAAAGCTCCTAACTAATAGCAGAAGTGCTAGTTATATATAGAACCTTTATTCTCCTAGAGCCTAGAAGAAGCCCTAGATCCCAAGCTCTAATGTAAGCTCCTGCAAGCTCCTGCAAGCTCCAACAGTTATGTGACTGTATTACGTAATAACTATAATATAGAAATCCTTAGATCGTTTAGCTAGTCTAACCGATCCCTTCCGGCTGTAGGTTCTTTGTAGATGTGTTTGACCTGTCAGGGCGCCGCCTGGTCTTCACTAGTCCCGTGCTAGCACGTGATTCGTGACATAGAAGTCAGAATAAGAACTAGAGCAAGAACAAGTATAATAGCTAATAAAGTAATAGCGAAGTAAACGCTGCCTAGAAGAAGTCTTTTAAAGGAAAGAAACTTTCCTAAGAAGAACAGAACTACTGACGTAAGCAGAATTTATACTACTTATATAGCTAGTTAGGCTATAGAGCAAACGAATATAGCTTGAAAAAGTAAACTAACAAGGGAAAGCAGGTTAATACTACCTTTCAAAGAGAGCTAGTATTACTAGAAATACAAGAGCTCTCTAATAAGGAATTAGAAGTATATAGGTATAGAACTTAGGTTAAAGAAGAGAATAACTCTATCCTTGAACAATACTACAACACTTGCTTAGAGAGTGAACATAAGTTACTATTACAAGCTACTTATAAATCACTAGCCAGCACATTAGAGGAATAGTTCTCTGAATTATCGGAATTGTCTAGCAGGTATAATTAGAGTAGAGAACTCTAAGTTAGAGATACATAGGTCTTTATTAGAACCTATGAGAGAGAGAATCGTTGGGTAGACATAAAGAGCAAAAGACTAGACTTTTGGTCTCTATATACTACTATAGAACATAATCCTATTTCTCTCTAATAGTACATTATCAATGATAATTAAGTAGGTTATATCTACTTTAGACACAAGGGTTCTAAACATATCTCTAGAGAAGAGAAAGAATATAATTACACTATAGACTACAACGAGACACTACTGCCTGTGGAATTCTACTACCTAGTAGAAGGGGAACTTTAGGCTACTTAGACCCTAGGTTCTTTTATAGCAGAATGAGTACGTTACTGACTACAACTAACATCTAACTAGACATTAAACAAACAGTTCACGGGAACACTACTAGACTATTAGACAGGAGTAAAATATTAATAGATATATAAGGTAGTATACGTAGACTAATAAAAGGTTATATTCTTTCTATAGGCTTAGGATGCTATAACTTAGCTTAACAATGCTAAGAACAGAATGTTTAACATCTACTATATTAGACTAGAACTGTATACTACTTTAGGAGAAAGCTAGTTTTATGTAACTATAACTATTAGAGGAAAGAAATTATAGATTATAATAGATTCTAGAGTAACAAGTAATTTTATATCCCTGAAAGCCTACAAGAGACTTAATATCCTAGTTAAGAAAACTTTACTCTATGTCTTAAGTATTGTTAACAGGACTGATGTTACTTACTAAAACAGAGTTATTAACTAGCGAACTATCTCTACAAAGACTACTATTAACAGACACTGTTTAGACACATAATTTAATGTTGTTAAGATAGAGAACAAGAAAGCAATACTTAGTATGCCCTGGATTCGAGAACATAATCTAGACATTAACTAGAAGAAATGTAGTATTACTTTTAGTTAATATAACTATATATAGTTATGACTACAAGGCTGGAAGGAGGTTAGTACTACCTCTTCTAAAGTACTAGAACACCTAGCCTAGGGTCCTCTACAGGTTAGCTAGACTGCTAATAATATAATACCTATGTAGTATAAGGAATTTACAGAGTTGTTTAACAACCCAGAGAACATGTGTGCTCTCTCTAAACATTAACTGTAGAATTATAAGATTAAATTAAAAGAGAGTTATAACCTTAAGAAGCAGAAGCTTTAACCTTATAATTAGAGGAACTTACAGCTTCTTGAGAAGTATATATAAGAAGGAATTCAGAAAGAACACATCTAAAAGTTAGACTCACTAGCTGCTTCTAATATGCTTATTGTATTTAAGAAGAACAATTTAAATAAAAGAGTTTATGTTAACTACAGAGACGTTAACAAGGCAACAGTTAAGGACACTTACTTATTACTAGAAGGTTAGTACTTGTAGAATAAGTTAGAAAAGGCTAAGATATTTACTAAACTTAACTAATAAAATGTCTTTAGCTTAATATAGATTAAGCAAGGAGACAAATAGAAGACAGCCTTTGTCTTACTATCGGGTCTCTATAAGTATATAGTAATGCTGTTTAGTCTAACTAACACACCTGCTACTTGTTAGAGACAAAACAATAAAATACTAGAGAATCTTCTAGGAGTAACTGTTATCTGTTACCTAGACAATATCCTTGTATTTTCAGAAAAATTAGAGGACTATAAGAGACATGTTAAGGAAGTCCTACAAAGACTTGTAACAGTAGACTCTTGCCTTAAACTTTTGAAATATAAGTTTAGAGTAACTTGTACTATCTTTCTAGAGTATACTATTACTTCTAGACAAATGAAAGTAGACTCTAAGAAAGTTAAAGTAATTCTAGAATAGAAGTTACTAGAGAACGTCAAGGACGTCTAATCTTTCCAAGGATTTACTAACTTCTGTTGATAATTTATTAGAGACTATACTAGGATCTCAAAACCTATAACAAACCTTACAAAAAAGAATGTTCCTTTTGTGTGAGATAAGGGTATTAAAGTAGTATTTCAATCAATAAAGAAGAGGTTTACTAAGAAACTAATTCTCAGGAACTATAATACTAACAAACTAAGCACTATAGAGACAGATGCTTCTAATACAGTAGTTACTGCTATATATCTTTAACTAAATAATAAGAGGAAACTTATACCTGTAGCATACTTCTCTAAGACACTAGATTCTATACAGCAAAACTATAGCATCTACGAGAAAGAGCTTCTTGCTATAGTCTTAGCTCTAGAACATTAGAGAATCTATCTACAAGGTACAAAGCACTAAGTATTAATTCTTACTGATTATAAGAACCTTAAAACATTTACAATAACAAAGGAACTTAGTAACAGACGCCTTGTAAGGTAGTTATAAACCCTTGCTAGATTTAATATATTGATTTATTACATCAAAGAAACTAATAATCTACAAGCAGACACTTTAAGCTATTAACCTAGTTATAAAGAGAATAAAGAGTACAAAAAGATTGTAATCTTAAAGACTCTGGAAAATAGAGACCTAGCGCTAGCTATATATAAGATAGTAGCAATAGAAATTAACAACCCTTAGACAAAAAAGATTTAGGAAGCTCAGGAACTAGAGCAGCTAGCTCTAGCCAAGCAGGGACAAAATAACAAAGAACAGTATACTAACGAAAGGTTATATGTCTCTAAATCCTATATAAAAGAATTTGTTAAAGAGTACTATACAGCTCTAGTACATAGTTACCAGAGAGTTTAACAAACCCTCTAGCGAGTCAAGTAATACTACTATATTGATTGTCTATTAGTAGTAGTCAAGGAAGTAATAGTAGAGTGTAATACCTATACTAGAAACAAGGCTTCCTGTTATATACCTTATAGACAGATAAGCACTACTCTAGTACTATAGATACCTTGGAGATCTATATCATGGGATTTTATAGTCAAGCTACTAAAATCCAAAGACCTAATAACAGGAGTTATGTATAACTCAATCCTAGTCATTGTTAAACAACTCACAAAGTATATAATACTTGTACTATATATAGAAGCAAGTATAGTAGAATATCTGGCTTATATATTTCTATAGGAAGTAGTTGCTTTACATAGTCTACTAGAAGAAATAATCTCTAATAGAGACAAGCTCTTTACCTTGAAATTCTAAACAGCTCTTACTAAACAACTAAGAGCAAAGAGAAAGCTGTTAACAGCCTTTTACTCCTAGACAAATAGAGGGACTAAACAAATAAATCAAGTTATCAAAGTATACTTGAGATATTATATAAACTATAAACAAAACAATTAGGTTAAACTACTGCCCTTAGTATAGTTTGCCTATAATAGTTTAACAACAGAAACTATACTTGTTATACTATTCTACACTAACTATAGGTATGAATTAGTTGCTTATCAAGACTTATTACAGAGTACTATTAATAATAACAAAGTAGGACTACAAGACTACAAACTCAGGGAATTACACAAGAAGCTTATAGAGTAACTTTAGTTTATAGCAGAACGTAACACATACTACTACAACAAACGACATAGTTAGAAGCTAACGTTAAAAGAGAGAGATAAAGTCTATTTAGTCAGAAAAAACATTAATACTAAAAGACTAAGTAGTAAACTAGACTACAAAAAACTTAGACTATTCAAAATCAAATACATTAAAGAACCTTTGAATTATAAACTCATACTACTAAAGACTATAAATATCTATCTAGTATTCTATATATTCTTACTTAAACTAGTACTACTAAGAGTACTACTAGCCTCACTCACAGAAATCTAACCTGTTAACTCTAATGTAGAATATAAAGTCAAGAGAATTCTTAACTATAAGGTTGTTAGAGAACAGGTCAAATACCTAATTAAGTAGTTAGACTATCTATATTCAGAGAATACTTAGGAACCTAAGTTAGCTCTAAGCTGCCCCCAGCTTCTTGTAGCCTTCTACTAGCAAAACCTAGAGTCTTCTATATTAAGTAGTTAGAAGAGAAAACTTCAAAGAAACCAGAGTCAAGACCTGGGTCAAGAAGAGAGTTAGAGAAGGTAGAGGTAGGAAGAGTGGCTAGGCAGGCAACCTTCTTCTCTTCCTTTACTTGCTTCTTCTCTAGCTCTTTTTCTTCGTGTTCTTTCTCTTTAGTAGCATCTAGTTCCTGTAGAGACTTGAAACCACAAGCTATTATATTATTACAACAGTACTGTAAGAATTTCTTTTGTTTACAAAGGCACAGGATTTTCACTATTGCCTTCTCTTCCTTCTCCTCGAGCCTTTCTTCTTGCCTAGCTAGAGCTTTATAACTATTAAGGAACTCAGGCTTACTATTACACTTTAAGTACTCTACTCGAACACATTTAGAACAGTAGGTATAACAGGTGCTTATAATATAGTTACAACCATGAGTTTAGTAGTAGGAACATTTTATAGTAGCGAGAAAACCTTAATTAATAATGTTAGTAAGAAGTACTTGTCGGTTGTAGGTTTTCTTAGAGGACATGTTAAAAAGAAAAGAAGGCTAATAACCTTTACATAATATTTCTTAGGTTGTACTTAAGCGTAGGGACACGCTAGGCTAAGAAGGGGATAGTGTCACAAATCACGTGCACACGTGACTAAGTGAAGACCAGGCAGCGCTCTGACAGGTTAAGTACTATTATATACTCTTATAAAGTATCTAAGGATTAGGTAATATAATTAAAACAATCCAGGGATTTCATTATATAACAAAACTCACTTCTGTACCGAAAGTAACAAAGGTAACTTAAGTCTCGAAGGTTGTTATATAGATAAGAGGTCTAGATGTGCTAGGTGTTTACTTAAAGGTAAACTTGTTACTTAAACTCAAGATGTTAAAACAAGATATATTAAAAACTAAAGTAAAGTTAAGTATAAAGCTCCTAACTAATAACAGAAGTACTAGTTATATATAGAACCTTTATTCTCCTGGAGCCTAGAAGGAGCCTCAGATCCCAAGCTCTAATGCAAGCTCCTACAAGCTCCTACAAGCTCTAACAGTCATGTAACTATATTATGTGATAACTATAATATAGAAATCCTTGGATTGTTTAGCTAGTCTAACTAATTCCTTCTAGCTGTAGGTTCTTTGTAGATGTGTTTGACCTGTCAGGGCACTGCCTAGTCTTTACTAGTCCCGTGCTAGCACGTGATTCGTGACACTATCCCCTTCTTAGCCTAGCGTGTCCCTACGCTTAAGTACAACCTAAGAAATATTGTCAGAAGGCTACTAGCCTTTTCTTTCTTTATTATGTTCTCTAAAGCATAGAAATATAAATAGCATACTCTTCTTTTTGAAACTATCTAAGCATATAGTTCTAAAATTATGCCTTGTTCTAACTGTTGTTAGTATAACTAAAAATACTTTGTCTTAAACAATAAGTCACAGAAGTACAGAGAGTGTGTTTGTTGAGGCATTAGATGTAACACTCTCTAGTTATCTAACAATAACCTTTAGAACATTTGTCTTAAAGAGGAGTATCTAAAATTTAAAAGAGATATAGCTTTTGAAGTAGCTATAGCTGGTCTAGCTTGTGTCTACGAGCTTGAGCAACGTTAACAGGAGTTATGTAAGCGCGGAATTAATATAGTCTGTTAGAGGCTATAGATACTTGACAAGCTTGATGCTGTTGAAGAGAAAGAGAGAGAAGAGAAAGAGGAGAGAGGACAGAGAGAGAAGGAAGTAGCCTAGCTAGCAGCTCTCTCTAACCCTGCTGTCTCTAATCTCGCCCTTGACCTAGGTCTTGACCTAGCTTTTCTTTTGTCTTTCTTAGCTGACCACAAGATGTAGGCAAGTCTAGGTTTTAGTAGTAGAACTCTTGAAGTTCCTCCTAGCACTGGTTGAGATTTCCCTTTGGTTCCTAAGTGTTCTCTAAATATAGGTAATCTAACTACTTAATCAGGTACTTGACCTATCCTCTAACAACCTTACAGTCAAGAATTCTCTTGACTTTATATTCTATATTTAGGTTAATAGGTTAGATTTCTATGAGTAGAGCTAGTAGTGCTCCTAGTGGTGCTAGTTCAAGTAAGGATATATAGAATACTAGATAGATGTTTATAGTTTTTAGTAGTACAAGTTTATAATTTAGAGGTCCTTTGACGTGTTTGATTCTAAATAGTCTAAGTTTTTTGTAGTCTAGTTTACTGCTTAGTCTTTTAGTGTTAATGTTTTTTCTAACTAAATAGACTTTATCTCTCTCTTTTAACGTTGGCTCCTAACTATGTCGTTTGTTATAGTAGTATGTATTATATTCTGCTACAAACTAAAGTTACTCTACAAGCTTCTTGTGTAATTCTCTGAGTTTATAGTCTTTTAGTCCTGCTTTGTCATTATTGACAGTACTCTATAATAGGTCTTGATAAGTAACTAATTCATACCTATAGTTAGTGTAGAATAGTATAACAAGTGTAGTTTCTGTTGTTAAACTATTATAAGTAAACTGTACTAGCAGCAGAAGTTTGACCTAGTTATCTTGTTTATAGTTTATATAACATCTTAAGTATACCTTAATAACTTGATTTATTTGTTTAGTACCTCTATTTGTCTAGGAGTAAAAGGCTGTTAATAACTTTCTCTTTATACCTAGACACTCTATGAGGGCTGTCTAGAATTTCAATGTAAAGAGTTTATCTCTGTTAGAGATTATCTCTTCTAGTAGACTATATAGAGTAACTACTTCCTGTAGGAATGTATAGGCTAAGTGTTCTGTTGTACTTACTTCTATATATAGTACAAGTACTATATACTTTGTAAGTTGTTTAACAATGACCAGGATTAAGTTATACATGACTTCTGTTATTAGGTCTTTGAATTTTAGTAGCTTAACTATAAAATCCTATAATATAGATCTCCAAAGTATCTGTGGTATTAGAGTAGTGCCTATCTGTCTATAAGGTATATAGCAGGAAGCCTTGTTTCTAGTACAGGTATTATACTCTGCTATTACTTCCTTGACTACTACTGATAGGTGATTAATATAGTAGTGTTACTTGACTCGCCAGAGAGTTCGTTGAACTCCCTGATAACTATATACTAGGGCTGTATAGTACTCTTTAACAAATTCTTTAGTGTAGGATTTAGGGACATGTAACCTTTCGTTAGTGTACTGTTCTTTGTTATTACGTCCCTGCTTAGCTAGAGCTAGCTGCTCTAATTCCTAGGCTTCCTAGATTTTCTTTGTCCAAGGGTTGTTAGTTTCTATTACTACTATCTTGTGTATAGCTAGTACTAGGTCTTTATTTTCTAGAGTTTTCAAGATTATAATCTTTTTATACTCCTTATTTCCTTTGTAACTAGGTTAATAGCTTAAAGTATCTGCTTGTGGATTATTAGTTCCTTTGATATAATGAATTAATATATTAAATCTAGCAAGGGTTTGTGACTACCTTGTAAGGTGTCTGTTGCTGAGTTCCTTTGTTGTTGTAAACGTTTTAAGGTTTTTATGATTAGTAAGAATTAATACCTAGTGCTTTATACCCTGTAGGTAGATTCTCTAATGTTCTAAAGCCAAGACTATAGCAAGAAGCTCTTTCTTATAGATGCTATAGTTTTGCTAAGCTAAATCTAGTGTTTTAGAGAAGTATACTACAGGCATAAGTTTCCCCTCGTCGTTTAGTTAAAGATGTATAGCAGTAACTACTATATTAGAAGCATCTGTCTCTATAGTACTTAGTTTGTTAGTGTTATAGTTCCTGAGGATTAGTTTCTTAGCAAACCTCTTCTTTATTACTTAGAATACTACTTTAACAACCTTATCTTACACAAAAGAAATATCCTTTTTTGTGAGGTTTGTTATAGGTTTCGAGATCCTAGCATAGTCTCTAATAAATTATTAACAGAAGTTAGTAAATCCTTAGAAGGATTAGACGTTCTTAACGTTCTCTAGTAACTTCTATTCTAGAATTGCTCTAACTTTCTCAGGGTCTACTTTCATTTATCTAGGAGTAATAATGTACCCTAGAAAGATAGTATAAGTTACTTTAAACTTGTATTTCAAAAGTTTAAGGCAAGAGTCTACTATTATAAGCTGTTGTAGAACTTCCTTAACATATCTCTCATAGTCCTCTAACCTTTCTAAAAACACAAGGATATTGTCTAGGTAGTAGATAACAGTTATTCCTAGAAGATCCTTAAGTATTTTGTTATTTTGTCTCTGACAAGTAGCAGGTGTATTAGTTAGACTAAACAGTATTACTATATACTCGTAGAGGCCTAATAGCAAGACAAAGGCTGTCTTCTATTTGTCCCCTTGCTTAATCTATATTAAGCTAAAGGCATTTCGCTAGTTAAGTTTAGTAAATATCCTAGCCTTTCCTAACTTATCCTACAAGTACTAACCTTCTAGTAATAAGTAAGTGTTCTTAACTGTTACCTTGTTAACGTCTCTGTAGTTAATACAAACTCTTCTATTTAGATCGTCCTTCTTAAATGTAATAAGTATATTAGAAGCAGCTAGCAAGTCTAACTTTTAGATATATTCTTTCTGAATCCCTTCTTGTATATACTTCTCGAGAAGCTACAAGTTCCTCTAATTGTAAGGTCGAAGCTTCTGCTTCTTGAGGTTATAACTCTCTTTTAATTTAATCTCATAATTCTATAGCTAATGTTTGGGGAGAGCTTGTATGTCCTCTGGGTTATTAAACAATTCTATAAATTCCTTATACTACATAGGTATTTTGTTATTAGTAGTCTGGCTAACCTGTGGAGGACCCTGGGCTAGGTGTTCTAGTACTTTAGAAGAGGTAGCACTAACCTCCTTCCAGCCTTGTAGTCACAACTACATATAGTTACATTAACTAAAAGTAATGCTACATTTCTTCTAGTTAATGTCTAGATTATGTTCTTGAATCTAGAGCATACTAAGTATTACTTCCTTGTTCTCTATTTCAACGACATTAAATTATATGTCTAAACAGTATCTGTTAATAGTAGTCTTTGTAGGAATAGTTTACTAGTCAATAACTCTGTTTTAGTAAGTAACATTAGTCTCGTCAACAACACTTAAGACATAGGGTAAAGTTTTCTTGACTAGGATATTAAGCCTCTTATAGGCTTTTAGGGATATGAAATTACTTGTTGCTCTGGAATTAATTATAACCTGTAATTTCTTTCCTCTAATAGTTGTAATTACATAAAATTAACTTTCTCCTAAAGTAGTGTATAGTTCTAGTCTAATATAGTAAATGTTGAATATATTATTTTTAGTATTATCAAGCTAGGCTATAGCATTCTGAGCCTATGAAAAGAATATAACCTTTTCTTAATCTATGTATACTACTTTATATATCTGTTAATATTCTACTCCTATCTAATAATCTAGTAGTGTTCCTGTAAACTACTTGTCTGATGTCTAGTTAGATGTCGGTTGTAGTTAGTAACGTACTCATTCTATTATAGAGAGACCTAGGGTCTAAGCAGCCTAAAGTTCTCCTTCTACTAGGTAATAGAATTCCTTAAGTAGTAGTGTCTTGTCACGGTTTATAGTGTAATTATATTCCTTCTCTTCCCTAGAGATGTGTCTAGAACCCTTGTATCTAAAGTAGATATAACCTGCCTAATTATTATTAATAATGTACTGTTGAAGAGGAATAGAATTATGTCCTATAGTAGTATGTAGGGACTAAAAGTCTAGCCTTTTGCCCTTTATATCTACCTAACAATTTCCTCTCTTATAGGTTCTAATAAAGACCTATGTATCCCTAACCTAGGGTTCTCTACTCTAATCATTTCTGCTAGATAATTCTAATAACTCAGAGAACTCTTCCTCTAAAGTACTAGCTAGTGATTTATAAGTAGCCTGTAATAGTAACTTATGCTCGTTCTCTAAGCGAGTGTTGTAGTATTGTTTAAGGATAGAATTATCTTCTTCTTCAACCTAAGTTCTATACCTATGTACTTTTAATTCTTTATCAGAGAGCTCTTGTGTTTCTAGTAATGCTACCTCTTTTTAGAAGGTAGCATTAACCTGTTTTCCCTTGTCAGCTTACTTCTTTGAGCTACATTCGTTTGCTCTATAGCCTGACTAGCTACATGAGTAGTATAAATTCTACTTGTGTTAGTAGTTCTGTTCTTCTTAGGAAAGTTTCTTTCCCTTAAAAGATTTCTTCTAGGCAGTGTTTACTTTACTATTATTCTACTAGCTATTACACTTGCTCTTACTCCTGTTCTTATCCTGACTTCTACTCCCTTAAATAGATTTTCTAAATTCCTACAGACGGTTATCTAATTAGATAACACTACTGATTATACTACTAATGTTAGTGAAAACTATATTCTGCTTTACTATTTCTTCTCAGAGGTATACCTTTAATCTCCTACAGAAGAGTTCTATAAGAGCGAGGGTGTCTTATCTAGACTTGTTTCTATATTGTTGGAAATCATTAGTGTAACTAATAGCTAATCCTGTCTGTTTTAGGTCTAAAAGCTTTTGTACAGCTGTTTAGATTATGTCAAAATCTCTAAATACCTTCCTAATTACTACTTTAAATCTCTTAAAGGATTTAAACATTATCTAGGTATCTCCTATTAATCTATTGTTGTCTTTGTACACAAAGAAGTCCTCGAGGTAGAGTTAGGCCTAGTCTAATGCAGCTTCTCTTAGATAGGAGATTGCAAAGATTAATTGTAAGTTATAGTTATTAGTAAACTTATCTATGTTAAAGTTAAAGTAGATGTCTATCTAGAGGAGAAATAACTTAAGTTTGTTTCTCTTTCTATAGTATATATCTAGGAGCTTGACTTAGATAGTCTCAAGTACTTTAACCTTGAACAGTTTAGGTATATCAGGTATGCTAGTGTTGTCGTAGTTAGAGTCTACTAGTGCTGGTTCGTTGTCTAGTAGTAGTGCGGCGAGGGTGGCCCAGGGTTGAGTTCTCTTAGCACTGCTAGAGAGAGTCGACAAGTTAGTTCAGCTAGTGTTAAGACTAGCTGTAGTAGGCTTTAGTAGAGTTAGAGCCATAGTGACTAAACTTCTAAGCAGATGCTTAAAGTGTAACAAAACTCACTTTCGTACTAAAAGTAACAAAGGTAACTTAAGTCTCGAAGGTTGTTATATAGATAAGAGGTCTAGATATACTAAGTGTTTACTTAAAGGTAAACTTGTTACTTAAACTCAAGATATTAAAACAAGATATATTGAAAACTAAAGTAAAGTTAAGTATAAAGCTTCTAACTAATAGCAGAAGTACTAGTTATATATAGAACCTTCATTCTCCTGGAGCTTAGAAGGAGCTCTAGATTCCAAGCTCTAATGTAAGCTTCTGCAAGCTCCTGCAAGCTCCAACAGTTATGTAACTATATTACATAATAACTATAATATAGAAATCCTTAGATTATTTAGCTAGTCTAACTGATCCCTTCTGGCTGTAGGTTCTTTGTAGATGTGTTTGACCTGTTAGAGCGCCGCCTGGTCTTCACTAGTCCCGTGCTAGCACGTGATTCGTGACACATTAGTTAAAAATCACATGACCTTTGATAATCATTGATAATCAACTGAGTAGCACTAAGCGAGATCAGTATAATCAGGGTGATTATAGTGATTATGAGAATGAAGGTTCTATATATGCCTGGCATGTCTGCTATTAGATAGAAGCTTTATGCTCAACTTTACTTTAGTTTTTAATATATTTAGTTTTGACATCTTAAGTTCAAGTAACAAGTTTACCTTTAAGTAAACACCTAGCGCATCTGGACCTCTTACTATATAACAACCTTCGAGACTTAAGTTACCTTTGTTACTTTTAGTACAAAAGTGAGTTTCGTTACACTTTAGAGTAAAAGATATAGCTAACATTGTAGTAGTTTACTTCTAAGTAGATGCTTAAAGTATAACGAATTACAAACTCACTGGTCTAACAAGTGTAACTAGGTCTTTGTTAGTTTAGTTGTAGTAGGAAGTAAGAGTTGCTAGAGTGTTTACTTAAAGGTAAACTTGTTACTTAAACTTAAGATATTAAAACAAGATATATTAAATACTAAAGTAAAGTTAAGTTAAGTATAAAGCTTCTATCTAATAGCAGATGTGCTAGTTATATATAGAACCTTCATTCTCGTAGATCTGGGGATTCTCTAGATCCCCTGTCTAGATCTTGGGATCCTCAAGATCCCAGGATCCATCACGTGACTACATACAATGAGATCTATGGATTAAGTAGCTAGCCTAATCAATCCCCTTGTACTACTAAGGCTTTGTTTAAGTGTTTGTCCTGTTAGGACGCCGCCTGGACTTTATTTATCACGTGCTAACACCTGATTCGTAACACATTTGTCTCTTGTTAGCTTTTCATAAAGGTTATAAGCTAGTCTAGAACGCCTATAGGCAGGGTTTCATTTGTAGTAATAGTGTGATATGTGGAGGTCACGAGGTCATGAGGTCATGTGACTTTTCATCTGATCTAAGGAAGTCTTCATCTGCTATTATAAATCAATCAGGAATTGAGCAGTTCTAGTGGATGGAGTTTACGGAGTT